>LVTN01000239.1:283714-306845 GCA_001649415.1 Musa itinerans
TATATATATATATATATATATAAAAGATCTCGTTCTATTCTTCCTCGCACAATTTCTTATTTATTATTGTTTGAAGAATTGCTTTTATTAGAGTGGGTAGGTGAGACAGACAAGTCCAAACGACTTGGGGCGGCTCCATCTCGCATCCGAAGCGACGACGAACGATGGCGGCGGGAGCGATTCCGGCCACGAAGCTCGCCTACTTCGACAACATGTGGGCTGTCCAATCCACCGCCACTCTCCTCTCCCACCTCCAGGTAAAGATTTGAATTCCCCTCTCTCCCCGAACGTTTTATGTCCACCGAATGAAAGAGAAATCCTGACTACTTTGGTTTCGTAATCTTTGTCGGAAAGACCGAGGACGGCCGCCGAGCGCTGATCTTGGACTCCACCACATTCCATCCCCAGGGCGGGGGCCAGCCGGCTGACACCGGGTTCATCTCAGGCGCCGCCTCCGGCTTCAAGTTCCTCGTGGAGGACGCGAGATTGAAGGATGGGTTGGTGAGTTAAACCCCCTTTCGCCGTCTAATCGGCTAATTCTCGTTCTTGATTCTTCAGATCATACAAAAGAAAAAAAAAAGGGAAAACAAGAATTTCGTACAGAAAAACAACGTTATGTACTTTCTTGTGATCGGTTAGCAATTGATCCAATGGTTAAATTGCCGTATTATGACCCAATGCTATCATCATCTGATTCAGCAATGCAGGAATTTGTTCCCACCTCACTTTGCTTCGTCCCATCATCTTTCTCAAGCCTCTCGGCTGTTCTCCGCTGGATCTTGAACCCTTCTTCATCTTTTTTCTCTCAATGTGCTCTTCCTCCCCTTCGCAACCTGACTCTGCTGTCTTGGTGCTGAGTGGTGAGAAGTGGGACAGTCATGTACTGTCGTATCATTCTTTAGTTGCAGTTTGACCAAAAACAATTCGAGAATTGGACATCAAAGAGGCAAGCGTCCATTTTTCTAACATTTCTTTTTTTTTTTTTCAGCTGGGACCTGAAACCCCATCAAACTTTCCATAGAGCATCTCGAATTTGATTTATGTCCCATAGCCGAACCCATGTTGGTGCGAGAAGTCTTAGTTTCTTGTTGGTTCTAATTATTTAAAACTTAGTCTTGGGGATGATTTGAAGTACTATCATCCTGGTTACACCCGATTGAGCTAGAAATTCACCTAACATCACAATTATCACCATATGAGGCATTCTAGTTAACTCCTGGTGTTAAAATCGTAGCATATCTGGTAGTTGGCACTTTGGGATATTGTTATTCTATGGTCCTTCCTTATAGCCCTTCCTGTGACTGTTCATACTGGGTTTCAGGTATTCATCACTTTGAATCCTCCATAGAAATTTCCCATTGATGGCTTTCACTCTCCATCTTAGTTAGCTCATTCTTCATAGTAGTGTCAGAAAATGATCACATAGCTGACTACCATTCTATTATACAAAAGCCTCCATCTGCTGCTTCTCCTTGGATGGCTCAGCCCCATTAACTCCCAAACTAGAGACATATAGAGAACGGCTTTAAACCAGAAATGTTTAGTACCAAAGCAGTCACCGTACAACATGTGTCAACACAATCAAAATATATCTAAGAGACTAAGATAATGTTATTTTTTGCTTTAGAGCTTATAAATCTGCTTCTAGGCTGTGATTAGCCATAAAGAGCGTAACATTAATTCTCAGGATATGGCTAATTTAGCAGTTGATAAAATGTTTTAGTAGATTGTAGATCAGGGTATCTTAGGAGTTGAGTAAACTCTTTGTTTGAGAATAGAAATGTAATAGCCTATTGCTATTTGTCATGTCGCAGGAGCATGGTTGCTTTGAGTATCTCTTGGGGTTGCATGGCCGCAGATTTCAGTCATCTCACTGTTTGTTTTACATGTTTTCTTTTTCCTATTCTTTGCTAGGTTTATCATTATGGTTCTTTTGAGAACCCTCAAGATGATTGTGTATCCATAGCAAAAGAGGGAGAAGAAGTTAACTTGTATATCAACCCCCAAAGACGTGATCTTAATTCAAGGTATTGATTTTTTTCATGACTTACTGTTACAATAAGCCAACTATAACCAAGTTACTGCCACACCTCTCCTGAGTAAACATTTTCCCTGTTGAAGTGATGACGAACTGTCCATCCATATCTCTTTACTTGCAAATGCTTTAGAAAAGGATACAACTGAACAATTGCAAAAAATGTTATGATACAAAATATATCAGCTTACGTTATCCCCATATGCCTTCACTTGCAAACACTTGACGGAAGTATAAAACCAAAATTAAATGAAACAATCATCAACATACAAACTCACAAAGTACATCAGCTTCATTATCCTTAAGAAATAAGGACAGAACAAGGGTTTTAAATTGAACAAGTTGTATCTAAAGTGTACTATAGTTAAGGCCTTAAGGGTAACCATACCTTGTATGAAACCGTACTGTGTGAAATCACCAGGTCTCTGTACCATTTCTCGGGTGGACCATTCTGGCTAGTTTCAAATCCTTGACTGGGGTGGATCTCTAAGGAGCATTAAGTTGGCAAAAGTTTACTAATCTAAGTCAGTTTGGTTTGGTACTTTTGAATAAGGTTCGTAATACCGTACCGTACTGGTATTTCGACCTGAGCTCGGTACGGTATGGTACAGGTGTACTGATCATTGTAGTAGTGTTACAGTGCTACAGTGCACTGCTACAGTGCTATAGTGCGAAACCGGTACGTACCGCCCGGTAACGGGCGGTCCACGTATCGGTAACCTGTCGGACCGGTACGTACCACTCGTACCGGGCGGTACGCTTCGGTATGGCAGACCTTGCTTTTGAAAACCAACCATAACCAAGTCAACCTTGCCTCACCAGTACTATAAAGGCTTAAGTTTGACCTACCTGGATGAGCGCTAGTCAATCCTTACCACACCCATCATTTGCCCATTCACTCAATTGGCTTGGACCACTTATAGTAGAACCAATTGCAAAATTGATTGGTGTCCCACATTACTATTTGGTGCCCATCTTTGCTGCTGCTATTTTATCAGCAATAGGTGTCACACTAATCCATTTGATTATAGCTGCTTGTTATTCTATAGAGTAGCGCCTATTAGGTAGTTATCTGAGTTTCTGATATATTTACATAATAAAAACAATGTAGTTTATGCATGCTTCAAATTTTTTCCTGAGGCATCAAATATGATTGAATAACAAACCATGTATTATTGCAACATCAAACTTTGGCATTTGTGGCATGCAGATGAACTTTTTACAATCCTAGTTTGGAACTGTTTGTAAAGTCAAAGAAGAGTTGCATGTAGTTAAGAAAGCTCAATGAGAAGGTTCTGCTGCTTTATCTATGTTGCTTTGCTATGAATTTTTCTTATAGAAAGAAACTTGGGCACCCTTATTGTGTGTGCGAGATTCTTCCTCTGTAATAATGCTAAACAATGTACTTTTATGCATCACTATGGAAACAGATGTCTTGTGAATGTCAGGATCATTAGTTAGGTTTGCACATGACTAATGACGGTTTATAAGAATACAAGGAATTTTCATTTCGGGCCTTCCGTTTCTTTTTCTGCAGACTTCATTCAGCAGGGCATTTGCTTGATATATGCATGCGGAAAGTGGGCTTATCTCATTTAGAACCTGGAAAAGGTTACCATTTCTCGGATGGGTATGATGTTGCACTTTTATATACGCCTTTTGGAGTAGCAGCTACTATGTTCTTTGTTAATGGATTGTTTTTTTTCATCTGATGTTTATGATGCTAATAGCTTGCCATTCTAAGCACTTTTACATCTTTTGCATATTTTTTATTTCATAGTACTTTGGCTGCTTTGGTGGACAAGCAGTTTCCAATAGTGTTTTTACTTGAGATTATATCTCTGCTATAAATTCAGAAATTTGAAACTTCAAAAAACCCTTCATTGTCGTTACCATTATTATGTCATTTTGCTTGCAATATGCATATTTTGTGTTGTTATGGTCTGCAAAGCTTACTTAGTCATGCTGTGTGTCAGATGTCTGAGTGCGTAATCATATTGCTGGGGTTAAAATATGTACTGCCAGAATATCCAGTTGTTGATTCTAATTAATAGAATCTTTGCACCTAAAGCAACTTCCTGGGAATTAGCTGCCACATAATATTTGTTTCATTCTGTTGTAGTTCATCATCCATCCAGTGTGTTTATTTGGTTCTTCCAGAGCATTAATTTGTACGGTGTCATATTTGAGTTTTTATAAGAACGTATCTTAAAATGTGCTCCAGCTTATATTCTGTTGTAGTTCATCATACTCTTCAGCAATCAAGATTCACAAAGGAGCATACATTTCTTTTGTCCTTGTATTGGAACTCCGTGTACACTGGCACATGGTGTTAATTGTGTCCTAGATTTAGAGAATATCTCAGTCGGAATGCATTCCATGTAGTTGTACCATCTTATTTGTTCTGTACACACTTCATAGTTGTCCATATTCTTTCTTATTGTCCTTTTTGCTACATGGATGCTACATCCTTTGTAACTCGACTTGCACTTTCACTTGGATTGTCAGATTTACACGGATGCAAATTTTGTAGTCTGGATGACAAATTACTTGTTTTTCACAGGCCATTTGTTGAATATAAAGGCATTATCCTGCAAGATCTGCTGCAAATTAAATCAAAGGAGTTGGAGAAAGAAGCAAATGCTTTGATTTTAACTGGAGGAAAGGTGGGTACCACACTATGTAACTAATTAGTTGTTTGCAAGTTGTGTTTATTTTTGGATCTTCTTTTAGTCATATAACATGATCTTTTGTGATTATTTCTTTAGGTTTCAGCTTCCGTTTTATCTTATAATGAAGCTGCTGAGTGGTGCGGGGGTGTTCTTCCCAGTTACATTCCAACGGTATGTAACTGTGAACTTTGAAGATGACTGCTAATTAAGACTATGTAGCAAGCGTGTGTTTTGTTATACCCTATGATGAATTTTTTGCTAAAAGATCTGATAACAATTGCATCTCAGACACATATTCTTCATTTCTTTGTAACATATCATCCTCTATAGTCTACACTGTAACTCAGATGCAGAAATGCATTTTTGGTTAGGTACAATAATTATGTTTAAATGAGTTCTTGTATTTTCTTCATAATAGATGTGCTGAAGGAAGTTTTGACAATCCTTATGCTTAAACTTGGTGTAGGTTACTAATCATTCTCAGGTTTTGTTAGTTACAATTTATCTACATAATTAATGAAAACTATCAAGTAGTGAAATTCTTCCTAAAGCGTCCCACTAATTTGTCATTCTTGTTCAAATTTGACATAAATTGTGGTTTTGTTGATATTTTGTACCTCTATGAATGTAAGTGATCTTTTAGTGCTTCATGAAACTATTCAGGATAGTGCTCCACGGATTGTGAAGTTGGGTGACCATCCTGGCTGTCCTTGTGGTGGGACACATGTCGCTGATATTGCCGATATAAGGAACTTGACGGTAAGATTGACTTGGTTTCGTTTGATTAAGTCTTTATCTTTGCATGTCAAATGATATTAACATGTACTGATGATAATTGCATGTTTGCATAACAAATCCTTTTCCCATTTCATTTCGAAGCTACTGCAATGTTTCTTCCATGTCGAAGGAACATAGATACCTATATAACCGTGAGTCACTAAGTAACCCGCTAATTGAGTTTTTCCTGTTAGGCGATGGACATTAACACCAAGTAGATGCTCCATTGCTCATGGAGAGATTTCAATGCATTTTGTGGTGGTGTTTTAATGTTTGTTGCAATAGTATTCAGGTTTCAGAATGTACCGAAGAACTTCTTCCCTTATCATCCCACTAATAGGTACAGTATGGCACGAGATTAAGATCGAAATCTTATACAAATGTATGCTAATTGGATGGTGGATGGAATTTGAATCCTATGGCTTTTGTGAAATATGTGGCTTGGACAATGAAACATCATAGTGAAATAGTAATTTATTTTGTTGTGCTTACTTTTAGAGGTTGGAAGAAGCACATGCCTTTGCATATACACGCTACCCAACAGAAGTGATGAAATGAGACTTGATAAGGTCAAATTTGGTTGTCAATTTGACTTAGTGAAATTGAACAACCTGGTTTGTTTTTCGAGTACCATCACATCCAAAAGAGAGAAAGTCATTAGGTTTCATAACTTCGATGAGGGAGAAATTTTTCTGAAGGCATTTATATCTTATATCCCTTGTCCCTCGTCAGTTCGAGTGCTGAAATATGTTCATATCCCATATCCCACTTCCTATAGAAGAAGACTATGTTTGATTGTCCGAAAAACTCCTTCAACATCAAATTAGGTCTGTTGCATCTAAAGGTTGTAAGTGTTGGTTTAGTCGGCTTCCAATGAAAACATATATAAGAAGGCCACTTTATATAGTGTTATTTTTTTGTTTTTGCAAAGGGTAAGTGGCAAACGTGGGATTCGAACCTAGGATCCTATGATGATCTATTGAAGTCTTTACTAGCTAAATTAAACAACACTTTCGATATGGATGCTTTGGGATGCATCAGACACTTTAGATGTTCTTTTTCTTGGGCGAATGTATCACGCTCAAAGGAGACGCTTTGGGATGCATCAACGACTTCAAATGCTTCTTTGTATTGGGAGGATACATCATGTGCAAAGAAGGCCTTATGGGATACGTTGGGCGCTTCAAATGCTTTTCTGTTCTGTTCGAACATATTACGTGCAAAGGAGACGCTATGGGATATGTTGAGTGCTTTGAATGTTTTTTTGTCTTGGGTAGATGCACCACGCACAAAGGGGATGCTTTGGGTTATGATGGGCGCTTTGGTGAGGGGAAGGTAGAGGCCTCTTCTCCAAGACCAATTGTTGTAGTGAAAGTCGAGCGAGAGGAATCTTCACTGATAAGTTCTTTTGGGACTTTTTGTATTCAGTTTTCTTGTGACATTGTCTCAAGAGTAATCTTATAACGATCAGTTTAATGAGGGATTTTATCTTTCATATTATGACATGGCATGTCCATGTGTTGTCCGTCCCAATTGATCAAAAAATGAGAAAAAGTAAGTGGTTGGATAGATGAGAAAGTGTTGGAGTTAAAATCACTAAAACTAGAAGTTGACAAAACAGCTTTTGTTGTATGTCAGCTATTTCTCTTATTATCTGGAATTTCCTGCTTCTTCCTTCTGACTTGCATTGTGAAGTCATAATGTGGAACAACCAGATCTAACCTTGAAGAATTTAGGTAATAAAATCGGTTGCTAGGTTTAAGCTGTATCTTACTCTGGCACAAGAATAGGTTTCTGTCAGTTTGCTTGATCGGTCTTGAAAGGTGTCTTTCTTGCTGTGCAGAATTAGTTTTTTCTGCTTGCTGTATCATGCCCATATATTTACTCTTTTTTCATTTTTTAGATTAAAAGTTGTCTTCTTTGATTTTTTTTTTATAAAAAAAGTATGGATGCATTTGGTAGTCTCCTTTTTGGTTTCAGGTCACACAGATCCGAACAAAGAAAGGTCTTACCAAAGTTTTCTATAGCATCAGCCCTTGATAGAATCTGTGTTCCTTGTTTCTGCATAGATTGGAATTATGCTTCCTTCATGCAATATGTAATTACAATACCGTCGTATAAAGTGATTTTGTTGTAAACAGATGGCTCAACTGTATTTGGTTTTCCTTCTCAAGCACTCTCAAAGAGTAGTCATTAGTCCATGATACTCAATGTACCAGGGAGAATCTACTCTGTATCCCCAATTAAGTTGCTTGATTTATACTTTACAAACTTTCAGTCGTAAGCACTTTGAAGAAGGCCTGGAGTGACAAGGTTTCAGAAATTTATTGACAATGTTGGAGAAATACTTCCATGATCTTTGTTTGGGCAGGGTGTTTCCTTGAGAAAAATATTATTTTGGTTGATTTTTAGTGGCATGAAAAATAGGGAGAATTGCTTGGGATGAACATTCTGAGTCGGTTGTTGATGGGTAGCTCTCATCCCAGTTATTTAACCAAATGACTGGACTTTGGGTTAACTTGGGATGGTTTGTGGTTTCGATCGAAGCTAGCAGAATTAATACTTACAATCAGCCTTTTTTGTGTAAACTTGAAGCCTGACCTCTTTTGTTTCAAATAGTGTCTAATTCCTTGGTCTTTTTCAATTATTCTGAGCTAGACAACAGAAAAGCATTATGCTAGTTATACGTTTGATTTCACCCTACATTCTCAAGGGAGCCTTTAGGACATTTCTCTTATGGAAGTTGGTGTTTGAGCATTTTGTTTTAGAGAAAATATATTATTTGGATTGTTTTCCCATGTGTATAGATATTTTCATCTGCTACTCCAAATCCATAATGTGTATGTACCTTTTCTTGGGTAACAACAGGTCCATTGTATGTGAATGTATGTCGTTCTTCACATGGACAGGCCCGTTGTATGTGGTTATCCCTGTTTCATGACCAGAGAAAGTTGAGTGCGTGCTGGGTGAATATGCATTTGCAGAATTTTATTTCTTTTTTGGGCTTTATGAAATATGAGGTGTTAAGTGTGCTCATTTGATTTGACACCTCATCTTTCACACACTTTAATCTTGCAGAGTTTTGTTTTTTCTTCTTTATTTTCGATGATTGTGATCGATGATAATTTCCTATCTCCTATCCAATTTAGGAGAAGCGACATCAGTGTTGCTGTATTACGATCTTATCTATTTAGATAAAGATGCCTCTACGTACTTGTTGGGTTTTTTTTTTTTTCTTTTTTCTTTTCTTATTTGGTTTAGTTTGTACCTCCAAAATACGAATGCCTTCACTTGCAGCTGGGGACAAAATTGGTGCGGTCCAAATAAGACCGAGTCAGAAATTGTGACTTGGATTGGTGGTATCGGAAACCGTTGGCTTAGGTTCGTGAAGATGCTAAGCCACAAATAATGGATTCCTAGAGATTCCGTCGTGGTTTGTGATGGTGGATGACCGTGCCGCCCGCCCACAACAATGCTCGTGGCCTTGGTTGGTGTGCGTGGATCAACTGACATCAGAGAAGTCAGCATGTTTGATCGAGATGGGAAATCAAGGGGAGCCATGCGACTCCGTGGCTGCCTCTGTACTGCATTCGACCACAATATTAGCTGCCTCAGAAAAATTGTGCCGGTTCGACTTTTTCAAATTCCATCGCTAAAGCAAAATCAAGCACATGCCAGAACTCAATATGTTAGTTAAGCTTTAATATGCTTCTTCGTTGTGAAATGCATAGGGTGCAAAATTAAATGAAGAACGCATACAGATGGAGTTTGGACGACGGTTGCCGAACATTCTTTTAGGAGCAGAACAATGCCTTCTCTCGTGATGTGAAATCTTTCACCATTAAAGAAAGGTTGAAGGCATCGATTCCTATCATTTTGTGGACTGGCAGCATCGCATCACATAAAAGATTGAAGAAACAAAAAAAAAAGGGGGGGTCATGGTTTATTCCCGCACAAGTCATAATCTCTTTCCTTTTATTGTTTATTATATGATATATTTTTCTCATCGCTATAACAAAAACAATATCGTTACGAATTTATTATTATGGACCGAAACCACCTAAATTCTATGTATAAAGTGGGACGCCGCTCGTGGCTCCGACCCGTCCTCGTTCGCCGTTTCGTTTCGTTCCTTATCTTTCTTTCTCCCCTAGTTACGGGTTAAGTTCAGAGGTATCTTCGGCACTGAAGGTAGGTTTCGATGTTGTTTCTTCTGTTGCTTCTTTCTTCCTATCCTACTTCTTTTAGGCATTGGTGTGTGTGGAGATTGCCCTCGGTGTTTTGTTGCTTGTGCAGTTTTGTTCCTTAGGTTTGATGGGCTGCATCTCTGCCGTCATTCCCAAACTCTTCTTGAAGCGGTACCTTGATCTTGATTATCTTTTCTGTCCTCGTTCATCTTTAAGGGCATTAGGCAAATCCATGTCAATTTTTGGTTGTACAGAACTTAATGACGTTAAAATTCTCGATTTAATGGTTTCTCCCTCTTTTCCAGACAGTTCGATCGGGAAAAAAAAAAAACATAATTATGGTATTGAATTTTTACAACATCGCTTGATGTCAAGGGAATCGTCCTTTTGCTAAAACCGTGGCCTTATGGCTAAGTATGGAATCAAGTTATAGGTTTCTTTGATAAGGATACCATATCTGCGAAAAAGTAAC
This sequence comes from Musa itinerans, assembly GCA_001649415.1. Lineage (NCBI taxonomy): Eukaryota > Viridiplantae > Streptophyta > Magnoliopsida > Zingiberales > Musaceae > Musa > Musa itinerans. The sequence continues at coordinate 293,858 of LVTN01000239.1, forward strand.
AGAGCGGCCATAGTCGTTTACTGGGATGTTGGCATGATGAAGCTTTGTGGGATATAATAGACAGATCTTGTCTACCTTGGAAGAACCATGAAGCTGAAACGAATATCAAGTTGAGGTTTCTGAATGTTGTATAAGAGTGTAAATCTATATAGCATGGGGTATATACTAGGGTGAAGCCTAGGTGTCATATGAGATTGCTCCTTTGCACACAACCTCTTTCCTTGGAGGGGTACTGTTGAGTAATTCATTGCATGGCTTACTGAAAGTATCATATCATCCCTTCGCGTGCTAGGCTAACGGTAACTTGTACACAAAATGTCCTAAGCCTTGATATATTAGCATTCATGTTGCTCTAGATATATCAAATCGATCCGGAATTAGTTATATTGCAATCTCATAATAGGTTTTCTTTTTCTTTTTGGGGGGGTTTCTGTACTTGCTAACTATGCATTTATGTGCAAATGCATGAGTTTCAAGTGAACAATTTGCTTGTTTATTTAGTATATGGCACTAACGTGATTGTTCAGTACTCAAATCTTGTGCATGATAATATGTAACAATTTGTCTGAATTACTTTAGCATATCATGCTCTTAGAGAAAGTTTTTGTTTGTATACCTATTTGTATGTAGAAGAATGAGCATGTACTTGCTTTATGTGGATAGGATTCGAGCTCAAAGCAACGGATACAAAATTTTGTATCATATATATGTATTTTTTTGTAATGACTAAATGTACAAAGCTTTATGTCTTTGTATGATACCACAATGTTGTAATATTTTGGATGTGCATGATTATGATACCTACTAAATTTCTCACATAAGTACGCATATGGCTTTTTATATGCTTGTTTGAATTATAAACACTTTTAAACTTTTCTTTTGACTACTTGTGTGATTTTGGTGTTATACAGAGAACTAGTGTTCTTTAGAAGGAGACTTTCTCAGGCTCAACAGTAAATCATGCTAAGCAGAATATTTGCTGAATCGGATCAACAACTTAATATTAATTTTGGTTATCAATGCTCTGTTAAACAAGAATGTTCAAGCAAAGAGTTTCCTGCAAGCAGAAGTTCATTTGCTTTCTTATCAGGGGCTGCTATAAGTGCAAATGCAACTTTAGCTAACACCAATATTGGCAATGGTTTACTTGGGATGGGAATTTTGCCTAATTTGGATTCTCCAAAAACATTTCATAAGGTCGCTTCTTTGACATCATTATCGAGTTTGGATGTTTTATCATCTTCTTCAAAGACCAACATAACAAGTTCAATTGGAAGCATGTCTTCACATGGTGATTTCTTAGATTCAGATATGAGTATGTTCAAATCGATGAGTGCTCCCATAAGTGGAGGCTTCCTGAATGTCATGGAAGTGCAAATGGCGGGTGGTGCTGCTGGTGAAGACAGAGTACAAGCTGTATGTTCGGAGGAAAATGGATGGCTATTTTGTGCAATTTTTGATGGCTTCAATGGGCGCGATGCAGCTGACTTTCTAGCTGGAACTTTATATGAGAATATTGTGTTATATCTAAATCTATCGGACTCAAGAATAAAGGATAATGATGTTAAGAATTTAGGTAGTGTTTATTCAAATGATTTCATCCAGCACTTTATAGAGGATGATAATTTCCATAAACAAACACATCTGTTGGCTAATGGTTTCAATGATCTAGGAGTTGTTCATGACCAAGAGGATGAATCCTTGTCTGATTCGTTTGGATGTGGCATAGTTAATTGCCTTCAACTAGCTCTTGCACAAGCTGAAAGTGATTTCCTGCATATGGTTGAACGAGAAATGGATGACCGACCGGATTTAGTGTCCATTGGATCTTGTGTTCTGGTTGTGTTTCTTCATGGATCATATTTATATACACTCAGCCTAGGTGATAGTCGAGCTATACTGGCAACATCTGAACAAAATAACATTGATGCCAAGGATTTGGAAGCAATTCAGCTTATGGAATGTCACTCAGTTGATAACGAGATGGAACGTATGCGACTTCTGTCTGAGCACCCTGATGACCGTAAGACGATTGTACATGGCAAGGTGAAGGGAAAACTGAGACTAACTCGTGCATTTGGAGTAGGATATCTAAAAGAGGTAGCATCAATTGAATCTATATGTTTCATGCTTGTCAACTGTAATTTTTATCCGCTTTCAAAAATTTGTCATTTAGCTTTTTTTTAAATATGCAGAGAAAGATGAATGATGCTTTGATGGGTATACTTCAAGTTCCAAATCTGTGCAGTCCACCGTATATCTCCACAGAACCATCTGTTAGTGTCCACAGACTGTCAGAAGGTGATCGTTTTGTGATATTAGCTAGTGATGGTCTGTTTGACTTCTTGAGCAACGAAGAAGTTGTGAAGCTAGTATCTTCTTACATTTTAAGCTCCCCAACTGGTGACCCAGCCAAGTTCCTAGTGGAGCAGCTTCTCTCAAAAGCAGCCGAAATGGCAGGTACGGTCACGCATCAGTGAATTTGTTTTCATGTTCATTGAAGTTCAATTTTTTGGTAACTGACAAAATTCTTCACTTTATGGTGTATCAAGCTACACATGAGATTATACCTATGATGATACTTCTACAAGATAAACCAACTATATTTGACCCTTTTTTATTATAGAAATTAACCTGTTCCTTTGTGGCAAGATTGAATTTTCTTTTCCAGAGAACATCCCCAGAAGTCACTAAAGTAGGCTGAAAATGAGTACTATTATAAATAAATTATTCCATGTGTGGTTTATATGTAGAGGTTATTTCAGTGAGTATATCAGTGGACTTGAGTTCAGTAGGTTTGTTATGTAAAAGATGCAACACCTAGTAGCCATTAGATGTATTGCAATGCCTTCAGAATATTATCTAAGAAGGATCTTTTCAGTATTTACAAAGATGAAAACCACTGGTAGGTTCAATAGATGTATATATGATAATCTCTTTGGGAATCAATTGTTTGATCTTGGATGTTAGTGCGAGTTTAATGCTTAAGTTGCAGCCTGGAACTCTCAGAAAACTTGAAGAACATTGAACTACAAATTATTGAAATTGGAAAACCCCTGAGGTTCCCCTGTTTTAGGGCAATTCCTCTGCATGATATCCCCATCTTCCATTTGGTATTTTACAAAGTAAATGAAGGTTCTTGACCAAAGTATACCAAATGGTATGCTTTTCAAGTCACACTTTTTAACTCGATGATGGTGCATCGTGTAACCTGAGATATCAGAATGCAACAATTCTATGAGAGCTCTTCATTATTACTCTGAATATTTAATGGAATTATAAGAATAAAGAATATATCTCTAAGATTAATAGCCATGTAATATAATTGGTGTTTCCCATGCATTTAACATTCCACTCTTTGAATAGCTAGTCTAGTCTGTCTAGATACATCACATTCCACAGAAGAATTTGCTTTATTGTAATTTTGGGCAAGTTATTTACATAAATATTTTATTACTTATTTGAACATTTAAAATGCTAGAAACCAGTGTGATGGGTTAAGGGAGGGAAATTGTTGGACATAATCATGATACAGATAATATGGAAGTTATATTTGAATCAAAGAAAGAGATACATGCCTGGAATCCTTAGCATTGGACTTCCAATTTCAAACCCTTTGAGACATAACTATTATAGAGATCATATTAGGATGATTGAGGTCTCTTCTTAGTGTATATCTAGATCCACTGAACCCAAATTGAGGTCTGTGCAGCTTTTCGGTGGGTTTTTTTTTTGCAGTCTCCTAGGGTCATTAAAATTGCATCTGCTTCTTTTAATCCTACACGTGGAGCCTCTCTATCTGCATTTACTGAATTTATTGGCATTTGGTTTCCTTTGCTATTCTATAATCACATTTAGTCGAACAAAATGCAGTACTAAATGAATATACAGATCAGCCATTCTTAGTCAGGGAGAAGTGACGAAGAGAGTTCCTGGTCATAATTCACTGCATAGGTTGAAGCAATTTAACTTCCATGTGCTAGAACTGATTTGCAACTACTGTTAATGCATGACTTTGTTTGAACTGCCTCGATGATCTTTGCATTTACTTAAATCATTGCGTCTGGAACTTCAGTTGTTTTCTGTATAGTTCATGTAACACATCACATTTTTGGGGTCGCAGGGTTGAGTCTAGATGACTTGCTGAGCATCCCTGCTGGCATGAGAAGAAAGTACCATGACGACGTCACAGTAATGGTAATTCTTCTTGGGACTGACAGTCGAACATCAACTGCCTCGACATATTTATAAATGTCAAAAGGTTCATGTTGTCAGAATTATGGATAGGTACTCATCTTGTTAAATGTGGTTACTATTTATTACCTTTCTTCACTTTGTATATATATCCTATTTGTACAAAGTAAAGTTTTCCAACTTCAAAATGAAATTTTGGTGGCACAGTTTTCTTTAATTCTGCTGCACTTGGATTGTGATCTTCATCTATTACAAATATTGCTTTTCATAGATTATGGTCTTTTAATAAAGGGCGATAGAACCTTTTTTTTTTTTCTGTTCTTTAAAACGTGGTCTGGTTTCTTGGCGCATCTTTAAATGCTTTTTAAGCTATGGCTCTACCCGGTCCCCTCCTTAAAGGGTCTACACTGATTCCGAGTTTAATTTTTATTTTGTTTTAAATACACCTTAATCGATGGGACAGTGCTGGATATATATATATATATATATATATATATATATATATATAGAGAGAGAGAGAGAGAGAGAGAGAGAGAGATGATGCAGGGTCCGCTGCTATCTTTAGTGGTGAAGAAAGCTCTCCAGAAATAATTCAAAAGCGTTGGTGATACTTTCATTTCTTATCGTTACCAACAGCCCATATGACAGGGAGATGATGCAGAGGTGGGTGTGCTGCTATCTTTACAGGTGAAGAAAGCTCTCCCGAAATAACTCGAGGGTTGGTGATACTTACGTTTCTTATCGTCCCAATACCGACGGTCCTTGTGACAATACAGGGATGAGGACACGGCCAGCAGAGACGCCTTCGTCTCGTACTCCGACCGACACTCTGATAGAGAATCTCAAACTTGCCTCGGAGAGCCACAGTATTAAATTCCTGTCCGCCCCACCCCACCCCACCCCAATCAATGCACGATGCAATTTCCTAGCCAATCGTCCTCATCACGCTTTGCTTTAATTGCTTTATCCCTCGTCCCAACCCGAACAAAACAAAAAATTATACACGTACGTATATACCTTATTTATGTAGAAATAAAGGAAGAAGGAGACATTGTGGTGTGATGTAGTAGAGATCTCCTCCACCTCTTCTAAGAAGTGAAAACAAACAAGTAAAACAGCACCCTTCCTGCGTCGAAGCATATCGAGTAATAGAAAGCGTGTCGAGTGCTTGTATCGCTAATACTAAGCCACCCAGCCCTGAAGAAGTGAGAACATTCAACTCACCTTCCTCACCAAACACCACCTAAAAGCATTCGTTCCAGAGCATCCTCTCCACAAAGAAAGCTGTCATGTGGTGGTGGAAGCAGTAGCAGCCGCCTTCTGGTGCTTGTTTTACTTGACAGGTTACGAGGTCCTTATCACGGCCAATTTATTTGGACTCTTTCCCAACTCGACTCGTTGCCGTTCAATCACTGTTTGGAGAGAAGAGAGAGAGAGAGAGGATAAAGTAGGTCCATTTTTTGCATGCTAATCATCAAAATCGCCTCTCAGTCTTTCTGCAAGACAAGAATTGCACACTTTTGGAGGTTCCACTGAAGTAGGAGGCGGCCGGAACCGGAGAGGTTAAGTCGCAAGATGAAGCCCAGGAACACCAGCCGTGGAAAGCCGCAAAGTTGCTGTTTTGGATTGCTGGCCGTAATCTTTCTGATCTCGCTGAGCTACCTTACCATGTCCAAATCCAGCATGTTGCGCTTCTCCGTTGGTATCTTCCTGCTGCTGAGCCACACAAGGGTGAGAAACGTCAGGTCACTCCGGTTCTCACATCTTGCTTTTTCTGCAGTGAACTCTCAGCTACCGCCGATGACGAACGGGAATACCTCCGACATGGCATCTGATGTCCATCCTGTGACGGAAGATTCTTCGATCCGTTCTCAAGGACTAGGTATGTAAACTCATCATATTTCTCTGTCTTTTTCCTCCTTCTTTTTTTCTCCTTTCAAACCAATGATTTCGAAATAAAGTTTAGTTTCTGCAAAGCTGAACTTGATACTTTTCACTGCAAAGCCCAGCTGAAGGGTTCCTTGTACTATTTGTTTCTCAAGTATGACACAGGGAAATATCCCCTTCTCTCCCTAAGGAACCAGTTTGGTTGAGCACATATCTTACTTACCTCATGGCTAGAAAAAACCAAGCACTGGGCAAAGCCTTGTTTGTTAGTTGAAAGATCTAATCTAGTTGATTCATTCATCTATCAGAAACAGAGGAGGCAGAATTGGGAAGAAGCCTGGCTTGTGAGCTGAAAGATGGTCAGTGTGAGACGGGTCACGGTAGGATGGTGGTTAAGAATTCTTCAACCGTTGTTGATCAAGATCCGACAAGAGTGATGGCTAGCTCAGATGAATTAGGTAGGGTGTCAACCTTTCAAATTTGACTAAATCGAACCATCCACACTCTTTAGGCATTCCTCTAAAAGAGGGGAGCTAAATTGAGCTCTGTTTGACACCATTTTTTTTTCTGATTAAAAACTTCAGTTTTTAATGAAGAAGAAAGACGTGATACTGTAAAGCCTGGGAGGAAACCAATATGTGATCTTTCAAACACAAAATCAGATATCTGTGAAGCAGATGGAGATGTTAGAATTATCGGCAAGGATACCCGCATGATATATGTTGCAAACTCTGAATTCAGCAACAGAGAAACAGGTGAATCATGGACCATCAAACCTTATGCTCGTAAGTGGGACAAAGGCTCAGGTGCTAAAGTTCGGGAGGTAACGATGAAACTAGTGAAGAGTCATGGAGAAGATAAACACTGTGATGTTAATCATACTGTCCCAGCTTTGGTCTTTGCAATTGGTGGATGGACTGGAAATTTCTTTCATGACTTTGCTGATGTGTTGGTTCCTCTCTTCGAGACTTCGTACCATTTTGAAGGCGAGGTCCAATTTCTCATAGCGAACATGAAACCGTTGTGGATCAACAAGTACCACAAATACTTTGAGACGCTCTCACGGTACGAAATCATCGACTATGACAATGACGATAGAGTGCATTGCTTCAAGCAAGTGACTCTTGGACTCCGGTGCGACCAAGGTGACTTTACAATCAACCCCTCGAAAGATCCTTATGGTTATACCATGGCCGACTTCACCAAGTTAACAAGAAGTGCTTACTCACTGAAGAGAGATCATCCAGTGCGGCCAGGTGAACAAGCTGGTAAGAAGCCAAGGATATTGATCGTAACAAGGAAGGCGACCCGAAAATTCACGAATGTAAAGGAGATAGTTCGTATGACTAAGAAGGTGGGCTTCAATGCAGTGGTCACTGAGGCAGATGCCAACATTACTAGATTTTCGCAGGTGGTGAACTCATGCGATGTGATGATGGGTGTTCACGGATCAGGACTTACTAATATCGTCTTCCTTCCGACACACTCTGTGGTGATCCAAGTAGTCCCTTGGGGCAATCTAGATTGGATAGCTGGGAATTACTTCAGAGATCCTTCCAGGCAAATGAAACTGCACTATTTGGAATACAGTATCAATGAGGAAGAGACTACTCTGTCGGAGTTGTATCCAAGAGACCATGCAGTGTTCAAAGACCCAATGTCGCTTCACCATCAAGGATGGGATACATTTTCCAGGATTTTCCTGGTTGAGCAGAATGTGAAGCTTGATGTGAGGAAGTTTAGGCCTGTCCTGGAACATGCTCTTCAACTTCTCCGTGAGCAGCAGGACAGATGAATTTATCTGCTTATCATCAGTGAGCAGGTTTCATTACCGTGCATTCAGTTCTTAGCGAAAGGTGATAAAGTTGCTGGTTGATTTATTCATTTATACTAGCTGTTTCGAAGTGCGATAGGAGATACTATAATGTTGATATGGCTCACATTGCTTTCTTGTTGAAACATTGTCAGGTATGTAAGTATTAAAATACATATTCGGTTCTGCATTCTTTTCCAGAAATAATTAAATGTTACATTCCATGGAAGTGTTTTGTGACATCTCTGACATATGCCCTGGCTACTGACAATCTGCATTCTAAACTGTGGCAAGCTTGGTTCTAAGCTACTAGTTTTGTTGGGATTTCTCCTACTTTTTCCTAAAAAGAGTATATTAACTGCACAAAAAACGTTTCATATCTTAAGAACCTTTTTTCACTATTTGGTTACTTCATAAAGGAAAATTTTTTAGAGGTCAAGTTTTAAATGTGGAGTTTATTCATTGCTCACCTAGTAAAAATTGAGTTCCATGGAACTATTAACAGTCTTGAGGGGAAGAAAAAGAGTTAAACATCATCCCTGAATAAGAATTCAATAAAAATATATGAGATTTCCCTTCCTTTTCTGCCCATGCTAACTTAAAGAAACCCACGTGTACAACAAGTATATTATCACAAGAAAACAGTAGTCATCCTAAAGATAGTGTTTGCGTGATTTTTGGTTTGTCAGTATGAAACTGCACAAGATTTTTAAAGCATAAATTACCTGATTTAACTGATTTTTCACTTGGTAGGCCCCAGCTTTAAGTGACCTTTTGCCATTACTTTGTTACTTGTTGTGAATGAGTAATGCACTGAAGGACAAAGAGCCCTTTTATTGCTTGTATCATGGCACTTGGTTTCTGATTTCTGTCATTGGTATGCAACTGATGTAAATGATTAAAGTATGCATGGATCAAGGATCCTTTGAGATCCACCACCTACATTTAGAGCTGCATGATTGTGGTGAATTTGGCAGTCCCCAGCCCCAAATGCTAATCATGTGGCATTGATTTGTAGCTGCAACTTGAGGACAAGGGTAGATGATCATTATTAGTGTCTCATGGTGGGACTCCTAAACCAATGTTGTTAGCCTGTCTTATGTAGTACAAATTATCAATCATGGTTTTTTTGAAGATAGCCTTTGAACCCCATGGAAGGCAGGTTTTAAAGTCATGGACCCAAAGGGATTCTTACTTGTTTTCACCCCTTCTTTAATCTTGTTAGATAAACCAAGGTGATGATCTTAATTAGATAAAGTTTTAGCACTTTGTCTGAAGTTTTGACTGCACTAACGAGGCTGAGTCAGGTCAAACTTGGGTAATTGGCAACTGATGTCACCTGGCCAAACAGCTTAATATTTTGTCCAGCAGCTGAGAACTCAACACTTTAGTAGGTTGTTGATTGATTAGGGATGCCAAAGCAAGAAACATATCCAACCTGACCTCTTTTTACCACTTATCAGAGTGCATATAATTCTATTTTACATGAACCCGGCAGATCCATTTGATTTCAAATTGGTGCACAACCCGAGTATGGCACACCACGGAAGCCTGATCATTTCCACTCTCTGCCTAAACCTAACCTGAACATACCTTTTACAACTCTTTGTTTTTGCGAAAGCCATAGCAACTCAAATACTTCATGTTTAATGATTGTGTGGCTTTTGTTTGTATCATTCTAAATGACTTGGCACTCGGCAAGGTTTTCTTTTTCTTTTTTTTTTGTTTTCTCATTTAATATGTACATGAGTGAGCATATGGAAAAAAGATCAACATTTTTGACACGCATGACCTGATTTGGTAGGTCCAATGAAATCAATAGTTTCATATCCATTTTTTTTTAATTAGATGGTCCATGAAATAAAAAACCAGGTGTCATGTTGATGATGACCTGGTCTAATCTACAGCTAATCGATATGACAGACAAGCTCATGCGCCAAAGAATTAGCTAGATGGTTTAAATTGATTGAGAAAAAACATGTAATCCAAGATGCTGGGCAGGCAATTCAACAAGGATGGTGCAAAAGTTAGAATTCTGAAGCCCCCATGGGAAATCATGTGGGTCAATTCACTGCTTCAATGCCAACGTCAGGATTGGTGGGTGCAGGTCAGTTATGGTTATGGTGAAAGCATTAAATAAACTTATCTACTATGTTTCCTTGTGATGATAGCATGAAGGTCTCATATTAATATTTCACATGACACTCTTGGGGAAACCCCAGGCAGTAGGTAAAGCCTTGAGGAAAACAACACAAAAACTTCATTGCATGTGCTTTACTGGGTACTGATAATAACAGAGCTGGCAACTACATGGTGAGAGGTGGGGTTTGGTTCATGACATTTGATATTTTGTGTTGAACAGCCATGGATGATGCATGGATCTCCCACCTGCCCACGCTGCTGTCACAGGAAAAGAAGGTTGAATTTTATGAGTTCTTGTGATTCAGGTGAAAGGATCAGCTCAAGATTTACTTTCCTCACAAATGCTTTCCGACCACCCGCTTTTCCTCAACAATAAGATTTTCATGTCTTTAACTATTTACCTATTGGTTTTCAGTCGGTTTGTCAGTCGGTTTCTGCTTTGGAAAATATCATTTTCGCTTTTGAGATGAATGATTGGGTTCATAAAATTTGCTTTCAATTCGAGATCGGTCCAATGCCTTTGCTTCGCTCAGAATTAATCAGTGACGTATAAATTGCAGCTACCAGTGATAATGATTTGCTCACAGAAAAGGAAATAGAAAGTCCTGCAAATTTTCTACAATTTATACTTGGTTGTCAAAGAAGTTCCCTTCAGCATGGTAGTTGAGGAGCTGTTGCACATGTTCTTGAACACCAAGGATTGTTCTTGTGGGTTGGTGCTCAATTGTTGTGGAGTCACAATCAACTTTGCTTCTACCGAAAAGAAAGGAAAAGTATATAAGACCTGTTTATGATAAGGACAAACAAATGAAGCATAAATAGGAGAATACAATCCATATTAAGAAGTACAAAGTTTTTGGATCATGAAACTTTTTGAAGTATGTACGATGCGCTAACTATCTGATGATGAAATAACAAAGACCTGTGGATCAAACCGAGTATGGGAGTTTGGCACACAAATTTGTGTGTGTTTAGAGGCTCCAAGACACAGAGGTGCACTATCTCAACATGACATGCACCCCAAATTCACCATCTTCCAACTTTACTTTTGATACTAATTGCCACCTTTCAAAGTACCATACCGCAACTAAAAAGCTCAGTAATTACCCTTCCTAATGCTACACTTGTTCAACCTACTCTGATGACAAACACATATAATACCATTAAGTAAGGTTCGTAATATTATATCATACCGATATTTCGATCTAAGCTCGGTACGGTATGATACGGGTGTACCGAGCGGTACACCCAAGTGTATCGAGCATTCACTATAGTAGTACTACAGTGCACTATTATAGTATTATAGTACACTACTATATTGTTATATTGTAGCACTACTATAGTGTTACAGTGTATTACTATAGTACTACAGTGCTTTGGTTGTTCGTCTCAGCATTATTCTATGCCTTTGCCTTCGGCTGGAGTGTTGTGGCTGCCTTTATGTTGTGGGAGGACACAAATGGCAGCGACATCAAAGCAAGACAGAAGTAAGTTCAAACTTTTACTGAGGCCTCTTCCTCTTGTCTCCAACAGTGCAATCCGATTACTATTGACAAATCCTTCTGGATGATTACATGTTTCTAGTGGAAAACAATGAAGTGCTCCTTCGGATGTGCCGCATTAAATATCACTGCCATCGGAGTGGGAGAAACGGGTAGGCACTACACGAAGTTGGTGATGCTGCAAGGCATAAAGGAAAAATACTTGATTGATAGTGAGGAAAGGAAGAAGGAACCAATCCACTACTAGATGGGGGCATTTCAAGAGCACTGTTGGCTTGTTCTGCTAAACACCCTTCCATGGCATTTGAGATAAGAATTTTGTTATCAGAACAAAGAAAAGAGGAATAAGAAATAAACATTCGATCTGTATAACAAATCACAAACCAAAACATCCCCCAAATTTTCTGCTTTCTTTTTCGCTTCATCTTTTGTTTTTCCAAGAATTATTCATTCATCCATGCAGAATCTTTGATAGCTTGCTTGTCAAAATGATGGCCTTCCAAGTAGAGGATTAGATGCTACAGTGGATCATGGAGATTTGTTATGATATTTAAACAGGGTGCAGAGCTCCGGACCAAGTCAAGGTAGCCGGTGGGAGGCCATCTTCCCTATCACGGATTCCCATTTTTATGCTTTTCTTGCCGAGAAGAAAAGCTCGGTTATGCCCCCAACTGCTTTAGCGGACCCAACTTGCTGCAGTCGAACTTTGGACCAATTCCATGTCTCGGAAGAAGGCAAGAAGGTGAGATTGCCAAGTTCGTCAACCGCAGCCACGGCCAAGTTTTACCAACTACTGCAGACATGACATAAACAACACATGTAAAATAGTTAGATGGTTTCTTGTAATCTACTCATGTCATTGAGGCTGGCAGGAAGCGGCTTTCAGGCTCCATGTGAGTGGATAGAGATTGGCTTGTCTGCACAAAGAAAACTCTGCCATATATCATCTTGAAGAGTGGAGGATCGAGGCCGGTACCGCCTGCGAGGATGGCGGCCAAGTTGAAGATGTTCCGGAACGCCGGCCAGTCCCAAAGATTCCGGTTCGTGGTGCTCGTCATAGGGTGCTTTCTGGTCTCCATGACCTTCATACTGGTGTCGAGGCCTCTTGTTTTCCCTTCCCGTGAGTTCCTTCGATCTTGTTTTTGTTCTCTGTCCATGGTTTTTTTTGGGTTCATCGGTTTGGATTCCTGCAAATTCTGATGCTAAAAGTGATATGTTTGACCGCGGTTGCAGTCAGTTCAAGGTTGCGTCCGCAGAAATCAGGTGCACACCCCGGGCTTGAATCTGTAATTCATGGATGTTTTTGGTGTTCGATCCGAACAGCTATGATTGTAGCCAGAGATTTTATGCTTGTGAGATCATCTTTTAAGAGTCGTAATCTTTCGCTTCCCAGATGTGGAGCCAAAGAAAGCAGCGGACTCTTCACCTTTTTCGGCCCCCTTCATGAGAG
>LVTN01000239.1:309741-365427 GCA_001649415.1 Musa itinerans
CTTCTACCGAAAAGAAAGGAAAAGTATATAAGACCTGTTTATGATAAGGACAAACAAATGAAGCATAAATAGGAGAATACAATCCATATTAAGAAGTACAAAGTTTTTGGATCATGAAACTTTTTGAAGTATGTACGATGCGCTAACTATCTGATGATGAAATAACAAAGACCTGTGGATCAAACCGAGTATGGGAGTTTGGCACACAAATTTGTGTGTGTTTAGAGGCTCCAAGACACAGAGGTGCACTATCTCAACATGACATGCACCCCAAATTCACCATCTTCCAACTTTACTTTTGATACTAATTGCCACCTTTCAAAGTACCATACCGCAACTAAAAAGCTCAGTAATTACCCTTCCTAATGCTACACTTGTTCAACCTACTCTGATGACAAACACATATAACACCATTAAGCAAGGTTCGTAATATTATATCGTATCGATATTTCGATCTGAGCTCGGTACGGTATGATACAGGTATACCGAATAGTACACCCAAGTGTATCGAGCACTCACTGTAGTAGTACTACAATGCACTACTATAGTATTATAGTGCACTACTATATTGTTATATTGTATCACTACTATAGTGCTACAGTATAGTATACTACTATAGTACTACAATGCTACAGTTTATTACTATAGACTGCAACCTCCCAAGGCGTCTTTTTTGCTTTGGTTGTTCGTCTCAGCATTATTCTATGCCTTTGCCTTCGGCTGGAGTGTTGTGGCTGCCTTTATGTTGTGGGAGGACACAAATGGCAGCGACATCAAAGCAAGACAGAAGTAAGTTCAAACTTTTACTGAGGCCTCTTCCTCTTGTCTCCAACAGTGCAATCCGATTCCTATTGACAAATCCTTCTGGATGATTACATGTTTCTAGTGGAAAACAATGAAGTGCTCCTTCGGATGTGCCGCATTAAATATCACTGCCATCGGAGTGGGAGAAACGGGTAGGCACTACACGAAGTTGGTGATGCTGCAAGGCATAAAGGAAAAATACTTGATTGATAGTGAGGAAAGGAAGAAGGAACCAATCCACTACTAGATGGGGGTATTTCAAGAGCACTGTTGGCTTGTTCTGCTAAACACCCTTCCATGGCATTTGAGATAAGAATTTTGTTATCAGAACAAAGAAAAGAGGAATAAGAAATAAACATTCGATCTGTATAACAAATCACAAACCAAAACATCCCCCAAATTTTCTGCTTTCTTTTTCGCTTCATCTTTTGTTTTTCCAAGAATTATTCATTCATCCATGCAGAATCGTTGATAGCTTGCTTGTCAAAATGATGGCCTTCCAAGTAGAGGATTATATGCTACAGTGGATCATGGAGATTTGTTTTGATATTTAAACAGGGTGCAGAGCTCCGGACCAAGTCAAGGTAGCCGGTGGGAGGCCATCTTCCCTATCACGGATTCCCATTTTTATGCTTTTCTTGCCGAGAAGAAAAGCTCGGTTATGCCCCCAACTGCTTTAGCGGACCCAACTTGCTGCAGTCGAACTTTGGACCAATTCCATGTCTCGGAAGAAGGCAAGAAGGTGAGATTGCCAAGTTCGTCAACCGCAGCCACGGCCAAGTTTTACCAACTACTGCAGACATGACATAAACAACACATGTAAAATAGTTAGATGGTTTCTTGTAATCTACTCATGTCATTGAGGCTGGCAGGAAGCGGCTTTCAGGCTCCATGTGAGTGGATAGAGATTGGCTTGTCTGCACAAAGAAAACTCTGCCATATATCATCTTGAAGAGTGGAGGATCGAGGCCGGTACCGCCTGCGAGGATGGCGGCCAAGTTGAAGATGTTCCGGAACGCCGGCCAGTCCCAAAGATTCCGGTTCGTGGTGCTCGTCATAGGGTGCTTTCTGGTCTCCATGACCTTCATACTGGTGTCGAGGCCTCTTGTTTTCCCTTCCCGTGAGTTCCTTCGATCTTGTTTTTGTTCTCTGTCCATGGTTTTTTTTGGGTTCATCGGTTTGGATTCCTGCAAATTCTGATGCTAAAAGTGATATGTTTGACCGGGGTTGCAGTCAGTTCAAGGTTGCGTCCGCAGAAATCAGGTGCACACCCCGGGCTTGAATCTGTAATTCATGGATGTTTTTGGTGTTCGATCCGAACAGCTATGATTGTAGCCAGAGATTTTATGCTTGTGAGATCATCTTTTAAGAGTCGTAATCTTTCGCTTCCCAGATGTGGAGCCAAAGAAAGCAGCGGACTCTTCACCTTTTTCGGCCCCCTTCATGAGAGTAGATGAGCAAACTACTCAGCAATCAGGTGAGCTTCTGTTTCAGTTTGCATCTTTCGCCAGATCGATAGATCTGGCTCAGCTCAGCTCCTTTTTTGGGTTGAACTCCACAGAACACCGGAAGAAAGAGGAAAATAGAGGTTTAGCTGGTGAAGCTTCCTGAGTTTCTCTGATGTCTAGCACTGTCTGGTTTCTATTTGAGATTGAGTTTAGAACAGTTTAGTTTGATTTTTGAGCTTTTATGCAATCTAGTGAAGATTTGCTTCATCTTTCAGAAAAGAATGCAGAGGAGAATCTCCAGGTAAAAAAGAACGGCGCCGTTGCTGATCCAATCGAGGAAGACAAGACGGACATCGATGAAGTACTGGGTATGTCCATCATCACCGAGAGCTGAGAACCGACATGGGGAAGGTCTAGATTTGGTTTGACGGATCTGAGGCAGCTAAAGCTTTTGCTCAACTTGTTGCAGAGAGCACTAGTGAGACGGAGGAGGACAGGACGAAGAACGATGGGAGCTCCGACCGAGACGAACCGCACAATCGAATGACGCTGCCGACGGTCTCCAATTACACCATCAACGATAATGTTCAGGTGGAAAACAAGACCGCTCCCGACCAACTGGGTATGTCGATTGTCGATCACCACTGACATCAAATCCGAAGCAGAACACAGCGTTTTCTCGACATTACAACACCGTGTTGCCTGCTGCAGTCCAGGAAATCAAGGATGTGGAGAAGAAGCTGACGTGTGAGTTTTCGGACCCTCGAGTGGATATCTGCGAGATGTCCGGCGACATCAGAATCCCTGGGAATTCTTCGGATGTCATCTTCGTGGAATCTCCGGAGAGAAATGAGGTGTTCCGTTTTCGTCCATACGCTCGCAAGGGGGACGAAGCCGCATCCAGCCGCGTCCGGGAGTTGGCCGTGAAATATAGCACTGCAGCACCTGAATGCACCGTCAACCACGACGTCCCTGCGATCGTCTTCTCGGCCGGCGGCTACACCGGCAACCTCTTCCACGATTTCACCGACGTGCTCATCCCGCTCTTCCTAACCTCGCGTCCGTTCGACGGCGAGGTTCAGTTCGTCGTAAGCGACATGAATCCTTGGTGGATCTACAAGTACCTCCTCGTGTTTAAGCAGCTCTCCAAGTACCCGGTGATCGATTTCGACAAGGACAAAGGCGTGCATTGTTTCAGCAGGGTGATCGTGGGTCTTCGAGCTCACAAGGAGCTAAGCATCGATCCCGCTAGAGCTCCCAATGGCTATTCCATGGTTGACTTCGGCAAGTTCATCAGGAACACCTTCTCGTTGGAGAGGGAAACGATGTCCAACATCGAAGATCTCGCCGGAAAGCGGCCGCGGATACTGATCATTGCAAGGAAGCAATCGCGGGCGTTCGTGAATCTCTCCGAGATAACTCGGCTGGCGGAGCAGTTCGGCTTCGAAGCGGTCATCAATGATGGAGAGGCGAGAGGCGACGTAGCTCAGCTTGCGAGGCTGGTGAACTCGGTGGACGTGATGGTCGGAGTGCATGGATCCGGGCTCACCAGTTTGGTGTTCCTGCCGCCCAATGCAACCATCATACAGGTCGTGCCATGGGGAGGCTTGGAATGGATATCTACGCTGGATTTTGGAGATCCAGCCAAGGATATGGGGCTGAACTATGTGCAGTACAGTATAGGCATCAAGGAGAGCACTCTGAGAAAGCAGTACCCGAAGAACCACCCCGTGTTCAAGGATCCCCTCTCCTTCCACAAGCAAGGAGCTGATGTCGTGAGGTCTACATTCATGGATAAACAGAACGTGAAGCTTGATACCAAAAAGTTCAAGAATGTCCTGTGGAAAGCACTCGAGCATATCATCCAATAGCAGAATGGAGGGGAACTCCTTGTTCTAATTCTTTTCTTTCATCAACTCCTCTTCTTTGCCATGATTCAGAGTGGTTTTTCAGAAACTTTTGTAACTAAAATCGAGTTGCTCTGCTCACACAGATTCAAACATTTTACAGTGATTACGTTGTGTTGTTATCGAGACGAGGCATCAGATCACTTTGCTGGCTTTTTAGCGAAAGTTGGCAACTTCAACCTTCTTTGATGTTGAGACAAACATAAAACCGTAGCGATCACAGGCAGGCATTCTTGAAGAGATGATTTATGCTTGGATGATCGAGAAGCAAGCACTTTTTTAATCTATCAGACTCAAGATTTGAGCAAGCTTCGCTGAGAAACCTTTTGGTTGAGCAATTATTTTGGAGAATATTTAATTCAAACAGACAGCCCGACGGAAAGTAGGTGTTGCTGTCAGACCGATGAGCATCATCATCACTGATCACTGACCTTTTGTTCTTCCGAGACACTTTTACCGCCGCACACAGTGTCATTTACTTGTGTGAAGGATAAAAACGTGAGAATCACCATCTGTCCTCGCTCATTCTCTTCTCTGCTTTAGGATCAATCTCTTCTCTGCTTTCCGGCCAAAACCATGAGAGGACACTCGCTTCTGTGCCACATGAATGGCACAGCAACCAGGGAATCTTCCTGCGGCCACAACAGTGATATTGATACGGCAGTCGTGTGGTGTTCTCCTTACCAAAACGAAGATAACTTCTACTTGAAACTACAGTTAAGTCCAATCCGGAACACTCTGGTTATGATCTCTGAAACTACAGTCTGCAAAGCTAATTTTAACCCCAGCTAGAGAAACCCTTTTTCTTATCTGAAATAAAAAAAAGCATGGAACGGATCCAATCTGTATCTGTTTACTATGTCCATCTCTCAGTGGCACTACATCAAGCATAGCGGAGGAGCACAAGAGAGTGGTGGCACAGGAAGGACAATTATTGATGGAACAACAATTTGCATCGAGCTCCATGCCAATCTGGGGGGGGGGGCTTCCCTCCAAGTTCGAGATAAAAAGTGTTGCAGAAAGATGTTCCACCAACATGATGGGGCAATAACATATTCTGTGGCATGTGATGTCTGGCCAGACCACGCACGGAATTGCTTCATCATATGGCAAGCAGCTGGTAGTCCCAACAGTCACTGCATCACCATTTTTAGTTTTTGCTTTTAGCTGGCCAGCCACAGCCACAGCCACGGTCATGATCGAAACATGAGAACACTGCTTTCGAAATCAGATTTTGGTGGCCCTTTGGATGCCCCAGGCGATGGTTGGCCTTGCTTTTTCTTCAGCTGTTGGATGAAATTTCAGATGCAGGTCAGAGAGAGAGAGAGAGAGAGAGAGGTGTTTCCAGTCTTGTTTGATAGCTCCTCGACGCCAAAACAAAAAGGATGAGATTCGAGTTGTGTCGATGGAGAAGAGATGTTAGACGATGAAGTGGAGTTCCGCACCTTTGTATCACGGGCGTTTAATTCTCGTCGTCTGCCCGAGACATGAAGAATCCAAGGAAACAAGCAACGAGTGTGTCTCCTACAGATAAAGAGTGAGTGGTCCCTCTCAGTGACCAAACTCCCATACCATCAACACAGTAAAAGAATAGGCGAACATCGACTCTTCAGCTCTCTGTTGTTATTGGCGAGAGATTTTTTCTATCCACCCCCCTCATGCGAGCTGTTTCACACTCTTCTTTCCGGTGAGCAGGGAACCAAAGTAAGAGCTATCAGGTTGCAGATTTTTACATGTTTTTCCTGCTAATATTACCAATTAATTTTCAAGCTGGAAGCAGTTGATATCAGAAAGTTCAGCCAGTACATGAAATTTTCCATCAAAGGATATTTAACTAGCCAAATATATATATATACAAATGACTCGAGAACTGAACGATGACAAACATGTCGACTGCTGTGCTCCAATTTCCCAGCATGAGCGATTACATCGTGTACGATTCATATGTTATAGCCCAATCTAGAGATACACTTGTGAGGATTTTCTTACAGCAGAAGGGAAATAAATGAATGCAAAAATTTGCACACAAGGAAAAGAAAAAAAAATGGGAGATCTCTTCCAGCAACAAGCCATGACTCTAAGCCTCTTTACGGCCGTGAGGCAGGTGCCGGAGAGCCTCCAACAGAGTGTTCCTTAGCCTCCTCAGCTGAGGCTTCACGTTCTGGTTCTCCAAGTAGATCTTGCTGGTCGTGTACCAGCCTTGCTTTTGGATGGAATCGGGATCCTTTAGCACCGGGTGATTCTTGGGGTATTGTTCGCTGAGCGAGCTCTCGTCCGCCTTGATGTGGTAGTCCATGTATTTGAGCTGCATGTCCGAAGAAGGCTTCTTGAAGGTGTCCCTCGCCACCCAATCCAGCCCGCCCATGGGCACCACCTGGATGAGCACGGCGCCTGCCGGGAGGAACACCATGTTGGTCAGCCCGGCGCCGTGCACGCCGATCATCACGTCGGCGGAGTTCACCAGCCGCGCGAACTTGGCCAGGTCGGTCGTGTTGTCGGGTTCGGAGACGCGCACGTCGAACCCCAGGCTCATGGCCATGTCCGCCATCCCCCTCTCGTTCAGGAACGCCCTCGTCTTCCTGCGGGATATGATCAGCAGTCTGGGCTGCCTCTTTGCATCCCGCTGGTCGGCCCACGGCGCCGCCGTTGGCCTCTCCAGCCCATACGCCTTCCTCAGCATCGCCTTGAACTCCACCATGGAGTACCCCGTTGCAGTCTTGGAGGGGTCGACGCCCAGCTCCTTGTGGAAGCTCAACCCGACGATGACGCGCGGGAAGCAGCGGACGGCGTTCGGGTCGTCGTCGTCGGCGTCGACGATGTCGTAGTTCGAGAGCTGATTCATGATCGAGATGAATTTGCTGACCCACCAAGGCTTGTTGTCGGATACCACGAACTGGACCTCGCCGTGGAACTGGTAGGATGATATGAAGAGGGGAACAATGACGTCAGTGAAGTCATGGAAGAGGTTGCCGGTGAATCCTCCGATGGAGAAGACCAGCGCCGGGACCTTGTGGTGCACGGTGCATCGCGGGGGCGGCTCATTGCTGGCCAAAGGCTTTAGAGTCCACTCCTCGATGTTCTTCATGGCTGGGCCGTCATGCTTTCTGCAATAAGGTTTGATCTTCCATTCTCGATCTGTCAAAGAAGGGTGGAGGAAGATGGTTCGGGAGCTTCCTCGCAATCTTGCATCGCCTTCCGCTCGGCAGACGTTGGATCTCTTGCTTGTTTCTGAGCATATCGGTTTGCTGATGACGGTCACGGTTTCTTCTGCAACAATTTTTGGAGGAGTTGCAACATCTCCTTCGTCATCTTCATCCTCTGCACGTAACGCAACACACGAACGATGGATCAACAGAAGTTGCTGCTTGTGCCTCTCCAAATGATCGACAGAACACATGCAAATTTTGCCAAAGATCTTGTAGATTTAGAGTCCTAATCTTCGTCGCTGCTTGTGCCTCCCCAAATGACCATGTTTTCCTCGAAAACAAGCAGAGGAAAAAGGACATGCAGTCGATATTACCTGGTAGAGCGGCTTCCCAACTCTTCGCCGCAGCCGACTCTGGGACCTCAATCGGTTGTTCTATTTCTGCCAATGATCGTAGCTTTGCTGCAAGAAGAACAACAACAGCAGGCGTTTCTTGAGAATACAAGCTCTAGATGTCGTCAAGAACAGAAAATCTCAAACAAGAATGAGAGAGAGAGAGAGAGAGAGACCATATGGAGCAGAGCAATAGCGAGCCTTGATGAGAGAGAGGATGCAGAGGGAAAGAAGCATGGCGGCGACGATGAGCGCGTTGCCCGTCCTCCTTGGCTCGAGCCTG
The DNA here is from genome assembly GCA_001649415.1 of Musa itinerans. NCBI lineage: Eukaryota > Viridiplantae > Streptophyta > Magnoliopsida > Zingiberales > Musaceae > Musa > Musa itinerans. The sequence continues at coordinate 317,722 of LVTN01000239.1, forward strand.
GGAGGAGCTCTGAGAGACTTCATCCTTCTCCCTCTCTTCTTCCTTCAACTCCCCAACCTATGCAGCACTCTTCTTTTGAAGTATATTAAAGGCTCAATCTTCTCGTAGACTACATTGTTGTGGCCATTCCCAGGATCGATCGACTGATTGCAAGCCACTTTCACAAACTTGCTTGATCCCTGATCTCTCTGAACAACCCTTGTAATGAAAAGAAACCCAAATTATAGCTTTATCACCTCATACTGGACATTTATCGTACTGATGGACATATTGACAATCTTTTTTCTGGTCAAACATAGCCAGATTTCGATCCTGTAGTTCACCATGATGGCTTGACTTCTCGAGTGATGTTGACTATAAAATGTTTGGAGAAGCGGCATTAGGAAGACCAAAAACATGACAGAAAAGGTTTCCTCACGACATTTCATCAGCAAAATATAATGATGACAACAGTCACAAGAAAAGCAGTAATAACAAAAATTGTAATTTACAATCTTGTAACGCGAGAGAGGTGAAAAGGGAATGAATGTTTCTTTTTTCTGTCCAACTTGTGAAGATATCAACAGCCACTGAGATTTTATTTTTTTGGTTAGGTAGATAGATAAGATAGATTGGTGGACATATTTTTTTAGTGCTGAAATCTGATTCGGTAAAAGGTTGTCATTTTCTACTAAAATATGCACTGCTTGCTGCAGTTTAAAGGCATGATGATGATCTAAGGGAGAAGCTACTTTAAGTATGTGCAACATCACCTTACTCCATAAAGAGTTCCTCTCTCTCTCTCTCTCTCTCTACAGGAAGAACTTCTACAGAGTTGGTAAGAACAGCTCAACTCCTCTCCTTCCGCCATCTGACTGTTGTGTTGAGTGAACTCGATGTGATTTGTTCGAGAACCACGTGAAATCATTCATAGAAGCTCACATCAAGCTCGTGAATGATAGAATCTGTTCTCAGCACCATTGATCCAAATACTGGACGCAGGGCAAAGCAATTTGCACTGCTTTCGTTCATCTGCAAGCCAACTCGATCTCTGAGAAAAGAATGGACAGTCGAACAAGATTGCCGACGAGCCGTTAACATCACTCGATGATAACAACATAACACCACATCACTTTTCATGCCTACCAATGAGTACCGCTGCAAGAAACTATATGCATCAGATTCTTCACCAGAAAAATCCAAGTAAATCTTTGTTTTCCCTTCTTTTTCTTTTGGACACAGGAAAGCAGAACACTTGAAATTTTCATGATGCATCAAACTGGGCAGCTACAAAGATTTCGTGTTCTTCTCTTTACTTTTCTCTGACATAACTTTCTCAGGCAATCGATGCCGAAGCATTTCCCAGATTGGAGACCCTAATGGCTATCAATTTCTTCTTTTGGACCTGTGAGGCCTTTACACACAACCTATTACTTGGCATATAAAGTGGAGAAGCATTAGATCTGGTAGGTCATCAACTTCCGAAATCTAAAGAGTCTATTCCAGCAACACTGTTACGCATGATTTGGCAGTGAAAAGAGAAGAACATCAAGTCCTCTGCATCCATCTCCTTAGATTATTGCAGCTTTTATCATTCTTAGTTAGGACAGATTCATGGAGATGTCACTTTGATTCCTACTACTCTCTTCTATGTTCCGAGGACACAATTAGCAGACCCACCATTGACGACTAACAGGGTTACCTCAAAGCTATCATGCAAAGGTTGGAGATGCTCAACAAACAAAATACAACAAACATATCCCACCTTCAGAATAAGAACATACCACAGCTGAATCTATATGATACCTATAGGAGAGGACAAGAAAGTGCAGCCTAAACATGATGATAGGGACGTATAGACTTTGAACATCTATCGAGACAATCATCTTACAGAGTCATTTCATTCAAACAAAGTTTTCTTACAGGTAGTTCTTGATCTAATTCCTCAAGCAATGTAAGATAGGCAACCATTCGTCTTGTAAGTTAATAGGAGATGCCCTAACTTTGATATCTAAGAGGTACAAATAAATTGGTTCCGACCGTAGATGTTTCATCCAACACTCCATAAGTCTATTCTATGACCAACTGAAGCGTAATAAGTGTACCAAATACTTTCTGATCTGGACATCTGTTAATACAAATGGAGTAGAATATGAATTGGACGGTGGAACAAATATAACTACAATAGGGATAATGAGTGCAGTGACAGATACTTATGTCAAGCCAACTTGAACCAGCAAGTTAACAAAGTACAAACACCGGTGCCCGGTTTCTTGGTTAGTGATGTAAACAAGAGAACGTTGCTTATGATCCTGAAAAAAACCAGTAACAATTAAAACGACTGATAGTTGAGATGTCGCAAGTGAGAACCCCGATTTCATTTTTCAAATATGAACTTATCTCACAGTTTAATTGAATAAATAAGAGTCAAAGCCATCGAGAAAAACAGCTACTAACAGTACAGGAGGAATTGAAACCAAAAACATAATTGCCACAAAAAAAAAAAAGAGAACATAAAGGAATTTCCTCTACCTGCCAGACTGGTTTCCAGTCTAGGCATCAATTACGCCATTTACAAATGTGAGGCATATTTACATGGCACAATAAATGGTAGAAGAAAAATCTGAAAGGCGATCATAACCTTTTTTTCATCACTACTCGATGAATATGCGATGACCAAACAAGTAGGAAGACAACGAGAGCCATACCCACAGTCGTCCAGAATGTAATCAACCACGGGGGCATTGGATGAGGAAAGAGACCTGGTTTGAGGAATTACTAATCAGTCTGTGATAGCAGAAATTAACTTTGCAGGCAGCATATTGGAAGTATAAACCATATAAACCAAAATATTAGGCACCCACCATGTCCAAATTTGACACAGATCAGAAGCTCCACTATGCAAATAGCTAGTGAAATCCAACAGAATGCTCCAACCTTCTTCACAGGCTTTCTGAAACCATTGATCATGTTAGTCATCCTTCTAGTTCTAGGTGCAACAGTTGCTTGTGATCATCGCATTTTGGAAAGTGTAAATACATAAAAAATTAGATACCATTTTGTGTTTTAATAAATTAAGAACTAGTGGTACATGCTAACGATTAACTTGAAATGAACAGGAATTTTGCACATTTACTAAAGAATACTTTTTTTTATGGTAGAAGCAATTATACCTGTCTTGCAAGTAGGTATTGTACTCACGGATAGTTGGTATAGCAATTAACCACCACAGAACCAATCTATAAACAATCAAGGGGTTTCTAGGTGGAATCCAAAGACAAAACTTGAGAAAGAAGGTATTGAGCTCCACGGTCATAAAAACAACACAGAGGCACAGCACTTGAATGAACCTCCATGGTCCAAGCAGCGGATGCCATTCATCTTTGTCCCATCGTGCAGGTGTAAATTGCCCCAATGTTCTTTTGACCTTGAAAAACAAATAACATGTATATAGATGAAAAAAATGAATACATGCTGAATCCAGATAGCCCATGTTATATCTTTGAGATAACAAAACAATTATTGTGGCAGGGAAGCAACCAAGACATGCATTAAAAAATATGAATATTCCCATATAAATTCCATCAGTTTGCACAAGTTCAAAAGCAAGAAATTAACTAGACTCAATAAGAGAATGCAATAGAAGCCAACTAGTCTATAGCAGGGATGGGGCTTGCGATGATTAAATAATCATGTACAGCAATCTTTCTCAAAATTTGGATAAACATGAAACTAAAGAATAGTAAGAATTAAGAAACCAGAATAAGAATTTACAATCTCTTGTAGTGAACAGAGATCAAAAGATAGCAAAGTCCCCATTGGATCATAGATAGACATGGTTTCTCATAACAAAGTACAAACCGTAAGGCAGGCAGTTTGCTAATTGGCTTAATCACAAGCTTCACCATTAGATCCAAATCAGGCTCAACTTCTTGGAACATGGTTACATCCGGAGGCTGGATCAAGCTCAAGTAGGATAAAATGCCTTGGGGAGGAATGTCTAATGTAAGATGCTGCGAGCTAAATTGAGCATCTTGCTGAATCATTTTTCAAGTAAACAGGGCCCTTAATCCAGCCTGCTTGAAACCCCTATATGACCAATTTTGACATTCATCTCAATCTAAGCAAATCCTTTGGTACTTTATAATTCATTATGTCATTTAGCACTTCTATTCAAGTTGGTTCTTCTATGCATGAAATGATTTCTGTTGAAGATATCCAAACATCCATAAAATAGTTCTGCCTCAACTTCAGCTGAATTGGTGAAACTTCCAGATTTTCACAAATGCAATCTCAACAATCTAATTGCAAATATTCAATTTCTGGTCAAAATTTGAAGTACTCTTTTTTGTACAAATTTGGCTTATATTAGATATTATCTACTTTTCTGGATAAAAACAAGTTATTATATGTAGACGCCAAATTGAAAAGAATGATAGAAATTAGAAAGTATACCCTGCAGCAAATCCTACACTTATTCTGGCAAGCTCTTATTTAAAAATTCGGTTTGTCATTCACTGGGTAAACATAGGCATGATAGGCATGAGATATTTGCACCAAGGATCCGTCATCACTGAAAGGGCACATGACATGACAGTCATTAATCTGCACCATTCATGACCAGCACATGATCATGACACAAGCACCAACGAATGACAACTTGTGTCATGGCATGTGCACAATGGCAATTAAATCATAAATCAATCAAGTGCCCGTAGTTTATAGATGACAAGCAGCTTGACAAAACATATCTATTGGTGGTGCAGCAAGATCAATTTTGTGTGAGGCTGACCACAATTTGAACTTATCAAGGAGCAACATGACGGTGAGATGCTGAACATTTATGCACTGGTAGCTCTTCAAGCCCAATGAAGTCACCTGCTATCCAAATGCCACATGTTCCAAAGACCTCCCAAATAGTCATGATACCATTCTATAACCAGCCAATACCAGATCATCATGCAGTTTTTTCCAGCATTACATATGAAATTGAAAAGAATATAAATAATTAATAGAGGTCAATAGACCTCTCTGCAATCTTTTCTGACATTTACTAGTATATTGATTCTGCAAAATGGTGAGGCTAATTTTACTTGTTTGTGAAACCATATCAAGAAATTCATGGTAAAACTTCTATTTGATTCTTAAGAGAGAAGCATTTGTTCCCTAACTTAAGCAACAAGAGAAATATAGAATCATTTAGGGTATGTATGTTTAATATATCATGTAACTCTTTCTGATCTGCCTCCTGTCTTCATTCTACAAAGGTCACAAGAGAGGTAATGGTAATATATCAAGTATCAAAGCATTAGCAGAAATGCTGCAAACAAATTCATTAATTGATCTCTGAAATCTGAAAAAAAAAAAGATTCTTATCTTAATCTACTGTCATAAAAGAATAATGCAACCATTATATTCATAATACTCTTATTGACAGGTAATTAATCATGTTCCCAAGAACAAAGGAAAGATAAATATCAGGTCCAACCTGCAACATAATCATAAAGGTAGACTCGAATATTCATAAACGCTGAAGAATACTTGTAATAGTACATACTTTACCAATGATATTTGGCTGGCGACTTATGCCAACCCATTCATAGGTTTTCCCATCAAAGTACCTAACAGTACGCATTCCTGCACAAATACCTGAACCATGAACCAAAATATCATCATAATGTCAGCCAAATCTTTTTTTTCCTCTTTTGGTTGAGTAAAATTTCATAGATCGTGTATAAAAAGAACTTCATATGTTAAAAAGAAATATAAACCAAAAAAAAATACAGAATCTAACTTATGAATTTCATGGGTGAATAGTCAAATCCTGATAGTTCAGAAAAGTCTCCTTTTACAAATTAGTTACATGGTTATGATAATTCGACAAGCTGTCACAACATAAACCATCAAGTAAATGTCATCATGCGAAACAAAAGATAACAATTCCAAAATTCCAAATTAATCTCTTAATTTCTGTCTCAATAGTGCACGAGTGAAACTTCATTATGTCCCAAGAACAGTAATAAAGCCATTTAGGAACGAGTTTCCTCATAATACAGCTACAATCAACAGAAATAAGAAAGTGGCAAGTGCCCAATAGTGCTCTGTCATATAGACAAATTTATATAAGTGAGTCATTTCAGAAGCACAAGCAAAAGGTGGAAGCAAAATCCCGGAATTTTTGCAAGTCCAACAATGAATATTCTAGCTGTCGAGGAAGCTTCTACCATCAACCTAACAATATTATGAAGTAGAACACAAACCAGATACACTGAGCAAACCTCTTTTTAGCCTATTAAACTTGCCAGGATAGAAATTACAGAAAAGGCTCATTGACATGTCCCAAAATTCAAAGATATACAACTCTTTTAAGAAGAAGATAAACCACAAGGTTGAAGCAATGATGACATCCTATCATGGAATTAAGAAACCAACCAAATAACAAAATAATGTGGATGCATAAATCAGAGACTAGAATCATACCCCAGATTTCGTAAATGAAGTATAAGCTGTGAACATAGTTATAGCCTTATAGATATTGAATGAAACATTATGCCACAAAATAGTTGGATGAGGCTCACAAAAAAATTTATGTTCTGTTTAGCTGGGCTAGTTCAAACTTGGGAAATTCAAAACTTGATAAGCATTGTTTGCATTCAGCAACAATATAAAAGCAAATGGGGCCTCACCAAACCAATTGCAGATTAAGATGTCCAAAATAATACTGTCCCACCAACACTCATTGAAATTCGGCAACATATGACGAAATGTAAGCTGTGATTGTTGGATGGAAAACTTTTAAAATGCTGGATTCTTAAAGGGAAAAAAGTCATAATCTATATTAGTAATCGCTGCGAAATGTGAACACAAACCTCCATTATTTCAAAGCCAACTGACAACACCCACAAAAGGGGCTGGTTACGTATCATTATCGCCTTCCCCCACCATCCAAAAATATGAGCAAGAACAAACTCATCAAATAATGTCTCCTGGAAATAACATAAGAAACAATTAGTAATTGCAACACTACAAAATATGTTTTGCTTGAAAACATTAAGAAATATAGAATAAAAAAGATTAGGTTGAAGAATGAAGAAATCATACATAAACATTGATAAACCTGCTTTTTGGATTATCAGGGACATAAATACGACAATCAGCTCCATAAGACCTTTCAGGTAGTTCTGTACAATATAAACAGAACTCTGATTTTTTTATTTACAAAAAATAATATTTTTATAACACAAATTAAAAGGTTCCTGATCAATACTTACCAACTCCTAGATCAGGGTGGAGATATTTCATAAACTGCCGAGCATCATCACGATTCTGGGGAGTGGGGCAAAGACACCAGAGATATGATTACAGAATTTAGAGATGGAAGTGATCACAAAACTTAGGTTGTGTATATTTAGATTTGAGTGTAGACGCTTCTCAGAACACAACAAGAAGTACAAAAGGTAAAATACTAATCAAACAGAAGCACCAGAATCTTCTAAAATGTTTTTTTTTAAAGGTTACAAAACCAACTGAAAGTCAAGTACCTATTACATGGTCCACCATGACACACACTAACAGGAAAAAGACAGAACAGATTAGCTGATATTGCACAAATTTAAAAATGTGACTAAAACTTCATCTGATTCTAGATCCAATACCAAGTACCAGAGAAAAGCAAAAGGAAAACGATTCAAAAATATTAACAATAGAAAGAAGATTCACAAATGATAATGTTCTTAGTGATTTATACCTGGAAAAGCAAAAAAGTGAGGGCAACAAGGTACACCACAGCCATTCCATGAACCAAGCGCCAAATGGCAGGATGCGGCCTTATAAGGACCCTGAAAAACATATATGCTGTGAACAAGGTATAAATTACCATGCCATCTTATACGAATACAGCAACAGCTTTAAAATAAAAGTCTAAAGACAAGTGACAGCTTTTTGCAAGCAAACTAGATTGTACATCTTGAAGGAGACACAACTTCCCACCACTTATATGATTCGATATAAAAAAGAAAAAGAAAAAACGATCATTTGCTATGTTTAAATTTCCATGTGCAAGTACCACAAGATCCTCCATAGATATCAAATCATTCTGCATCCTTATGATGATACCAGATACTTTATGACTTAAAATGTTGAATATTGGCAGTAAAGTACAAGATAGAAACAATTTTATTTCTGATGCCTATATAGAGGAACAGTTGCTTAGGAAACATCACTAAGATTTCATTGATTGTGGTAGTATAGGTAAATTTCATGACTTTCATGTATAATATGCTTAGGAAAGGCATATGAACCATGTTTCATTCCACAAAGAAATTGAGAACATGAAAATTAATGAAGAGATAACAAATTTAAATCCTCGGATCGAGCAAAGGAAGTCATAACTTACGTTGAAGGTGCTTGCAGCAAGGAATAGGCTAGGAACACTGCAATCATTGCCCAAACACCCCTGAAAAACAAAGAAAGATCAATGATAACAAGTCTAATACAATAAAAGCAAATTGAAACATACAAACTACCGAGAGCAAAAATGATGCAGAGAGAACCATTCATCAGTAAATAACATATAGAACATAGCTTGGACATTAAGCTCATAATCAAAATGCAAACAAAGAAAATAACTTTTCAAAAGTCTTTTTCTTTTTTTTGCAATTTCAAAAGTCTTTTCAGTAATGTAATAAACACACCTCTTTACTGATGAAACAATGTCTTTTGATGCTGTGCTTTCAGGATCAAGTGCTCCACTTGCCCAACTGTAAAAAAAGATGGTTATGTAAACCTGCCAATCTGTAATAAAACCATAAAACATTAACAAGCACATGCGTTATAGGACTGTCAGGTTTCTGATGTAGTGTCTTAGTGCTTTCTGAACAAAACACTTCTGGTTGAATCAGTGACTCAATCTTGACTTTTGCTTCACACTACAACTTGCTAATGAGATTTTCTGTTGTTCTTAAAATGGCTTATTAGTAATTTACCAAGGCCTCATCACCATATCTTTATGTAAGGTTACCTTAAAGTTTGTGGAAGACTATGAAATAAGTAGTTAACGATGCAATTCCACAGTGATCATTCTTCTAGATATCTTAAACCATTCTTTCCCTTGTTGATCACTTTTCCTCCTTTTTTTTCAACACAATATTTCAAGTAGTTACTGCTAAATCAAATATGAGTTCAGATATGCTTATGCTATATCAGTGTCTTCTCTAATTGACAATTTAGAAAAGAAAGGAGAACGATATATATATACATACATATACATACATACATATATATACATACACACATATATATACATACATACATACATACATATATATATACATACATATATACATATATATATACATATATATATATATATATAGACACTGACATACACACACACACACAAACTATCAAACTAGAAAGAGCCATAACTCACACTAATATACATGTCCCGATGAGGAGTAAAGATATTGTGCGTGGCTTGTATGCCCAAGCTGTCCATGGATCAAGCTCGCCAAAATCACTTTTAGATTTCGCATCAATATCTCCTTGAGCCATGTGGTTCCTTCTTGTTATCTTTACTAGGCCATTGGCCTCCATGAACATCAGCCAAGCTGCTCCCTGGCGTCATTAGTCGATGAATGAGAGACATAATACTCGTATATGAAGAACTCTAAAAAATGAGCAGACATCGTTCCTGAGAAACAACATAAAATTCAATCATGTAGGTTCCTAAACCAATCCAACATAAGATTCATTGGAATAATCAGTTCTACGGCCATGAACTGTCAGAAAGAACCACCTCTTGATAAAACCAAGTCGTCTTCTATGACTTAAAACGAACGGTGCTGAAGATATCTAACACGCAGATTGCTGCAAATCACAAAGAAAAGCACATGACTCTAAAAAGATCGCCTGCGAAACAGATTATATCAGCAGAAATACAAATGGCTACATTATTATAAGCGGCGGTTTCAGTTTTAAATCTCACGAATTAGGAAATAGTACTTAGAGTGGTAACGATTAAAATTAAAAGAGAAATTGGAAAAGACAATCTTTCCAACCAAAACCTTTACACCTTCGGATATGCGAAGGACGGATACCACTCAAGAAAACAAGAAACAATTTTTGCGAATTCATAAGCCTTAATCACAATCCAAAATCCAAAGTTGAGAGCATCTAAGCGACCCGTTCAAAGGAAACGCCATAGCGGCTTCTGCTAAATCTACTCCAGTGATCATTTTCCTTGGGTAATATTCTCGAAACCAAGCACCAAAATAAAGATGAATGATAAAGGTGTCTTCGGAGGAACATAATCTTATGGTTGAGTCTCTGATAAAGCGAATAGAACGCAACAAAGGCAAGAAACCATACCCTTTTCATTTTCGAACAGAACGATATTTTCCAAATTATGGAGGCAAAACACCAAGAAATGGGTAGAACTACCCCAAAAATAGAAGGCTTAAACAAGAGATTCCAATCAAGAACGCAGAGTACCTTACACAGAGAAGATTGTACTCTTCCTTCAGCGTTTCTTTCTTTTTCTCCGGTAATGTAACCGGAATGCGCAGAACGATAACAAGGCAATGGACTGAAAGCGTCACAGGAAAACCGGAAGAGAAACACGAGAAAGGCGGTTCCTTTATTTCCCGTTTCTTGACGGATACTCACGTAGGGAGTGGCCGACAAGCCCGCCCCCGCCGTACGATCAGAGGACGACGAGATCCGGGCCGCCAAAAGCAGCCCGAATCGATCAAGCCGCAAGCTTCTTATTTCTTTTCTCCTCAGTCCTCCCTATTCGATCGCGAGAGGCGAAAACAGGGTTTGAGAGAAGAACGATTTATAAAGGAAAGAGCGAGTGAGAGAGACGGAAGAAAGAGATTCCGTAGGTGGTCAAAAAGGTTCTTCGATCTACGGGAAGAGCAGCGGTTATGTGCAATACTGCCCTTTTAGTCTATCATATTTACATAAGAGGCCACTGTGTATACAGTACGAGCATCACTTATTATATATATATATATATTTTTATAAATAAAAAATATATAATTATATATGAGGCTTAATTAGATTAACTACTTAATACAATTATATATATATTTATATTTTTATAAATAAAAAATATATAATTATATATGAGGCTTAATTAGATTAACTACTTAATACATTAGTTTGGATGTAATGATATATAAAAATCAAACTCCTTAAGATTAATAATAATACGATTAATCTGTTTAATTATAAAAACGCTTCCTTCGGGTAGAGAAATGGAAAGAATGGCGGCGACACAGTTCTTATACCCGATTAACATGAGATCATAATGAAATAAGAGAAGATTATTCCACTCTGCTTATCCGAGAAGCGTAGCCAGCCAGCTAAAACAAAGTTCCTCCCTCAGGTGAAGAGTAGCCAAACAGGGAAGTCGGTGAACTGAGACCACTCAGGAAGGAAATCAATGGCAACAGCTCGGAGGGGGGAGACGACGCGGAGATAAGGACACGCTAAAGAGGCCAATAGAAGGGCGTAGGCCGTAGGGCTGTGCCATGTATCTTTCCACTCTCGCTGACAACAGTGATCCCTCTGAGAGATTTCCACTGTCCTCATGATAGCCTCGTCGTCTTCAGAGTACTGTTCCTCCACACGCGCACACACACCCGCAGCGTCCATTCAAATCAGCACTTTCCTTCTCCGAATGCCCATACGTACGTGTGCGAAAGGTCGGGGAATGAAGTTAAATGATGCTCTGATGACAAAAGTACGGTGCATCAGAAGCTAATGAGTAGCAGCTATCTGGTTTTTAAGAGAGGCGATAAGGACGCGACCACTTTCTTTTGATCCACAAAGTCAATCCATAGGCTTTCTTCTCTCCTTCAATCCTGTGCTACATCCGCACGTACGGTCATCCATCAGCAGTTGGCTGAACGAATGTAACCCGATGTCATGAGGTGTTGCAGCATGTCTCAAACTTGCATTAGCATTTACGTTTCGGTCTGATACAGAGAGAGAGAGAGAGAGAGAGAGAGAGAGAGAGGACCATTAGATCTCACAGGCAGTGATAGGATCCGCTGCTTGCTTTGTTCAACAAAGATGAACCATATGAAGGTGAGGAGTCATGGATATGTTCCGAGAAATTGTAAGCAAGCAATTCATTCATGTGTTTCTCCTAGCGAGTTCGCATCCGAGAAGACACCAAATTATATGGTCATTTAAAGATCCTTGAACCTACCGACCGGAGTAAACTAATGCCTGCACCAATCTCAACCGGTGTGGAAGACCACATTTGCTCCCACAAGGTCTCCCCACTACTGTAGCGGAATAGTATATCCGCAAGCTGACTTGATGTCCCACAAACGATTCCTATTATTAGAACAATGAAAATGAATGCATGGAGATGTGTGCAGAACTGTATGCACAAATACTTGCTCGTGTCTTACTGTAGTAAAAGCTACAACTGTGGTCATCCCGTGTCCAAAAACTTGAACGAAGCAAAGAACAGTGACGACGGTAGATTTAAGTTCGAGGGTGGATGAAATATAAGGGTTTCTGTGAAACTTTCAGCACAGGGTATCTCAGCAATGGTTTATCCCTTTTCACGCTTAACGGCGCCAAACTCGGCCGCACGCAGAAACGCACGATTCACAGAGCCCAAGCTCAGCTCCCTGTCGCCATTGACGCGTGCAAGAAAAGGGTTTTGAACGGAGGAGAAAGAGAAGAGCTGGCACGCATCCATCTGCAATAGGATGCGTTTCACTAGCAGATGGAATGAGGTCGGCTGAAATGACCCACTCAACGTGATTTTTTTTCTTTTCTTTCTCCTTTGGTTTTTCCTCATTCAGAAAGATGAGAGAGAGAGACTATTGTATCATCGGCTGAAATGGTTTGGTTGATTCGATATGGTACTTCTCTTTCATCATCTTTTTATATTTGAGTTTTAATTTTTCTGGATTAAAAAGCATAAGAATAATCTTACCTAATATTCCACCAACTTGAGTGTCCACATCATTGATTCCGATTCTTCTAAAGATGGTTCCAATTTCCAAAGAACATAATCAAGACTACACTTTATATGGGAACGACTCTTTCTTCTTTTTATTTATTTATTTTATTTTTATTTTTAAGATGAAATGATCGAATATGTTATTATAAAAAGTAGCAAGTCAATCATTCTAAATTGCTCATCAATATCTGTAGTGATTTCATCACAAATGATGGCGATCACAACTTGGTATATATTTTACCATCCTCCTCCTCCATCAATCGATGCCTGCTCTTAGTTTTAATACTACTGCAACTCGTCTTTCTGGACTTCAATCATCTAACCCAGTATGATCATCATCATCATTCAAGCTCAGCAATCATCGATGTCAAACGTATCATCACAAGGCATATTCGACCTTTCTCGACAAGGGAAACCACACGAAGGTGTCATCGTCGCTGATAATAACTCTCGGCGTTTCCCAACCACTGTGAGACGTTTCCCGAAGGCCCGACGACAGCATCATAAGGATGGTAAAAGAAGTCAGAGAGAGAAGGACGTCCGTGTGGTCCAGCGGACACCTCAGATCCCGTCCTTGCCTCCCTTGTTATTAGCCAAAAAATGGCAAAAGAAGTGTGGGGACATGGCGGCGTGGGCCTCGCTCGGAGCACCATAAAAGGAAAAAGAAAACATCCAAAAATCTTCAAAATGCTACATGCACACAGTGATATTACTGCTACGTAAAGGCAAGCTAACAGCAACCGAGATTTAAATCTCCCCCTCGCTCTCGTTCATCATCTTTATATTTGGTTCTAGTCAGGAAGGAGACGACAGAATGGCCAAAAGGTGGTCTCATATGCTTGCCAGCCCGACTCTATAAGCTACAGGACAAAAGGTCCCACGAGAGGCGACAAAGGGTGACATCTCCTACACATATCGGTAGTACTTGGTGCTGCCTTGGGCTGTCAGACCTAACCCTTGAACCCAAAGATAACGACACCTATTGGGACCCAACATTGATACTTGTGGTACAATTATTTTGATCATCCTGGTCTAGGTTAAGCGGGAGAAACCTTGAGATCCCACCCAAATGTGCATGTTTTCTTTTGTCTACAGTTTTCTCATGGATAATTTACTGACACAGTAACCAGAAGAAAAAAAAGAAGAAAAGAAGAAGAAGAAGAAGAAGAAGAATGGAGCCTATTGTTGACCATTGACTGCAGCGAGACAGTAGTAGTGGTGTTACGAGTCTGAAAGCGCTGCAGAGCTCGAAAAGAGTGTTCGCACATCTGATGACTGCGATGGTGACGGACGCTAATATTTAGTAAGCGAAGGGAATCTGTGATGGTGGGAGGGAAGGGAAGGGAGGGGGGCGCGGGGTTGCAGTACATGGAAAGGAATAAGAGTCCAGCACAACAGCCCGATCGCGATCGGACGGTGCTCGGTTGTCGGATGTTGACAAGCACAGCCTGGAAGACAGCTGTCCGACATCCGCAGAGGGGCCCATCAGCTACAGGTTGTGCTCCTGGCCCACCGCATCATAATTGACCGGTCAAAGGTCTTCCCTTCCACCTGATCATGTCACGGTAAGGGTAACAGTAGATCGCAGGACAGCATCATCAGAACAACAGGAGATCGCAGGACAGCATCATTAGAACCGTCGTTCCGGTGAACGCCCACCGAGTGGTAAACGGAGGAGCCGCAAGAGGAGCACCTGTTTGTATTTCGGAAAACAAAGCATGAAGCTCTGCTGCTGCTGCTGAGGGTGGGAGATGCGAGAAAAGAACATGATTTGTATCGGATTGCCTCGCCATGGATAGATAAGCAGTACATGCAGTCATATTTAGCTTCGATATACATATATGTGTGCATTAGAAATATTTGCACAAAAATCGAGGCACATGTGGCGTGGATTATGATATACTTGTTATCTTCTACTCCAGAATAGCCAGAAAAAGGTTAAGACTGCAATTATATGAATCAAAAGTGATCACATGTAAAAATGTAATTTTAAGAATAATGCAGTTAATAGTAGAGGCAGTAATAGATGGTGCACAAATAAAACAAAGATTCTTACAGGAGATTAGGCCAATCATAGGCCCATTAGTTGGCAGTCCAGTGGCCCAGACAATACGTCTCCACTTCTATTATATTCTAAAGAAGCAGCTCGTCATTCTTTTCCTTGGACAACTCGTTCTCTGTATGGAACGAAAGAAGAGAAAGTGGAAAGAAAGAAATAATCGAAGGACAAAAGACAAGAATAGTACACATGATGCAAGCAATAAAATTGATGTGAAAGATGAGTGTGGTACATCGTACCTTCAATTAACCAACAGTAACAATAAGCAAACCTGGCGCATGTTCAACATGTCAATAAAAAAAAAGAGTGACACCAGTCTGATGGGAGTGATCAGCTAATATCGACAGTGCTGAGATGCTTAACAAAGAAATCAGCTAAAAGAACCCTAAGCGAATAATTGAAATGCATTAGTATTATTAAGTCCTTAGTTCCTTGCCACTTCCATGATGGCGACATATCCCATAATGAGCAGCAACCCACCAAAGGATGTTTTAGACAGGAAAATTGAAGCTACACTTTGGATCTCAACTTTTGATCGAAAGGTTCTAACAATCTACGACAGAAAACCGTAACAAAGGGAAGGAAACGCTTCACCCCTACTTCCTAGACAGTGTCTTTTCCATGATTATCTTCCTTTGTGAACCTCCCACCACAATTGACACTTTGGGAGCTCAACTGTGGGATTCCAACATTTACAATGCCCGAAATAACCTGCCTGCCTGGTACTCTGGGTAGCTGTCGAGGACTAACTGCTGCTGGGATCATTGGTAAATTATTCTGCTCAAGCGGGCCTAATCGCTGGAGTTGTTGATGCTGCAAATTCTGTAGCAGACTTTGCTGAAGATCCACATGCAGCTGATACTGTGGATCACAGGTATTGTTGCACAAGTCCATTAATGGCTTGTTAAAATGTAGCAGATACTTGTCTCTATCTTCGAATGGATACACGTTGCTTCCACCCAGAGCATGATCCAGGTTTACTGCCAATCTGGTCTTTGCTAGATCAACTGCCTGAGTTATTTGACTGGTGCCTCTGTTTAAGAAATGTTGACAAGAATTTTTGGAACCAGAAATTTGCCCAAGTTCTTCCCCGCACATGACATCATCTTCAGTTCCACCACCGGCCACTTTGCTTTGCAAGATTCTCTGAGGCTGCTGTGGACTTTGCTGCAAGCCATTAAGTGATAGAAAGGCAGCACTATTTACATTACCCGATGTGTCTTCATAAAGTGTCGTGGATCTCCAACCATTAGGAATGTGCTGATGCATGAAACCTAAATCGGTAAGAGCTTCTAACTGTTGTTGCCTGGCCACAGCGAAAGACGATGTCAATCTCGCTGGAAGTAGAATCTTTTTATGTGAAAAATGATGCAGATGAGTAGTGCAGATGCTCTTATCTAATGTTGTAACTCTCCTCAATGGATGATCCATATTAGAAGTTCCATAAGGAAGCAACGGAACACCAGAAAAACCATTATGTTGAGAACTACTGAAAGAAGAATCAGAGGTGGTAGATGAAGAATGCTCCAGCTGATCATTCATAAGTTCATATCCGTCATGTTCCATCTGAACAAGCAAGAGCTACACTGTGAGGTTCATCATCATCAAGTAGGCTTTTTCCTAACATTATGGGAAAAATAACCCAAAAACAACAAGACAACATGGACAGTTCGGGAGACCTCAAGGAAACATCCTAGTGGTTAAGCAGTAGTGTTCACATTCAAGAGATTAAGAGTTCGAGTAAGCATGTTAAATAATAATTGGACACAAGGATTGTGCTAATAAAAACATGGACAATTTGATAATTTTCTAAGAACAATTGTAAATCAGACTGTCCATGAATTTAAAAGATTAATATGTAATACATTAATATAAAGAAAAGACCGTCATGAACAAATGGTTTGGAAAACTGCAATAGGAATTTAGGAGTATTATACTAATTAGATGTCTTTGTCTACCACAAAAGTTTCTACATTATGCTACTAAGAAAAAGTTAACAACAGAATGAACACTGATTCACACCTTTCCTGAATATGACATATTGACATGCCAATACAGAAACTCAAAGCTCTATAGCTCTTGATTCCAGAAGTAGTTGTGCAAGCTTCATAGAAAGGCAAAAAATGCAAGCAAGAAAGGGAGACTTACCAATGAAGTGAACTGAGCAGCAAACAAATCTGCAAGATGCTGTAAAGCAGGTCATCAAATGGGTGAAAACAACTATATTTTGAAAATGTTGGTCAATAATAACTTTAGTTGATCGAGACTTACAAGTGTTGGAAGTAAAGCAATATGGAAACGCTTCTCATCAGTTATGTAGACAATTTCAGCTCCTACCTTGTGACCACAAGGCTCATCAAATTCAGTCAAGACAAGCTTTCTCCAAGACTCAGAAGCCGACAAGGGTAAGCTACTTCCTGAGGAGAAGAAACTTCAAGCAAATGAGCTTAAAAAAGAAAACCAGATAACAGAAACAGATTACGTACCTCCAAAGAAAAATAGAACACGCCTATATGTTAGTATGCGGGTTTTGCAAACATTTCTACTTCCATCAATTTCTTCACTATCTTCAGGCATCAAGATACCAACTGGTGGTAAGAGGGAACATGATGATGTTTTTGTCATAATGTAACTGTCAACTTTGTTCTTCTTGCAGCCAAGTCCATACCTAAAGAGCATTAAATAATAGCATGATTTACCTGGGAAGAAATAAAAAACATTTTCCTGCATGATTTACTAGCTATATGGACAGACATTGGCAAGAGGACGAGCCTCAGCATCATGGTTAAGTTGTTTCCTTGTGACTAGTTGACTAGGATTCAAGTTACCAAAACAGCCTCCCTGCTTATAAGGGTAAGGTTATGTACATTAAACCTCCTCAAACACCCCATCGGTGGGAGCCTTGTGCAAAGCTTGTCCTTTTCATGTTCAGTCATTGGCTGGCTAACAGATACAATGATTGTTGAGAAAAAAAATCATCTTTAATAAGAAGGTTTTGTCTTGAGGAGGACCTGTGTTACAATTTGAATCTTGGAAAAGCTTTCAAGAAGTCATTGACTGGCTAACAGATATAATGATTGTTGAGGGAAAAAAAAATCATCTTTATAAGAAGGTTTTGACTCGGGTAGGACCTTTGTGTTATAATTTGAATCTTGGAGAACTTCTCAAGAATGGTCGTATCATCATTAGCTTCTGATGGAGCTGGTGCAGGTATGATCTCAGCTAAGGAACCATTTGATATGTCCTGAACTCGTGTAGCATTAACACTTGTGTCAAAGTTAATTCCCATTGTGCCCTCAGCAAAAGCTGAGGTAAGAGCTTTGGGCTTTTTCTTGAGTATCATCTTACTCACTTGTACTAAAGTACTGTTGGACACAGATGTCATGGAAGCAGTTCCAACTGAAGCCACAGGATCTACTGCAGTATCTTCCTTCTGTAACTTAGTTGCAGCAACTTCCTGACATGTCCTAGAAGTTCCCAATGACATTATCTGGTTTTCACCCAACTGAGACACTGGAAATTGGTCTGAACTTTCAGCTGAAACCTGATAACCTTGAGTCGATTTTCTTTTCCGAGAAAAATCCCCATTCTTTGGGTGTTTCACAAAGGATGGACCATCTTTATCATACTGCAGACGAAATGGCAGAGACCTCTGAACTGATAACTGCTGCTTTAAAATCTTACTTCTGGCATCCACTAGATTATCCTTCTTACCCTTCACCAAATCTGACCTACATAAAACTTTTGCTTCAGTAGGCTCTTCTTTGACCATATCTTTTGCTGCTTCTTCGTATAGCTGAGAGGTCATTTGAACCTCAACCTCTGGAATTATTTTCATTGAAGTCTCACTTATCAACGGACAACTATGTCGATCACAAGTTACAACAAGCTGGCTAATCTGAACTTCCTGTTGCTTCTTTGACAACTTGACTCTCCTCTGTTCTTTGCTTCCAGGCATCACATCTATTTCTGCTTGTGAAATATCCAAGACTGGTGTTCCCTGTTTTGGCCTTTTTACAGCAGTATTCTGAGCAACTTCTTCTTGGAACTGGCTCCTTTTTCCAAGGGTAGCACAATATTCAGTATGAAGTAGAGAGTTTTTTGAATTGTGATCAGGTGGTAATAGAAAACTTGGTATTGCTGCAGCATTATTTGGAACGGGGAGAGAGCAACCTGCATCTGAGATACTAAATGGTTGTGAAGCCATTTGCAAAGTGTGAAGTATACTGTGGTTCCAATCAGTAGCTTGCTGTATGAATGGCATGCTTCTTAAAATGGTATTCCGAGCATAACATAATCCTCCATGTTCAAGGGAACCACTTGTTTGTGGCTTCAAGTTGTCAATAATCCTGCTGCTTGCCATTTCCATAGGGACAGACTTGAGGCCAATTTCAGGCTCATCATGCTGCTTTCTTGTCAATCTCCTCCCCATTATGCTTAAATCAAGCTACATAATCCTCAGAGCTGGTTATGCAACTTGGAACCATATCATAACCCAAGAGTGCAATTTAAACCATCATAACTATTACCTTCTTCGAAGATGGCGTCCTGCACAATCTGTCCAAAGATGGCTTTGGGCACAAATAAAGCAGCGGTTGCAACGACTTGATGATCCGAGATTCAACTTGCTGAAAATAACTCAAGAAAGGAAAACAACAACATCAAGCTTGAAGTGATAACAAGCATTGGCATAACATACTAGCTGAGCACACAAACCAATAGATCATCATAAGTCCAAGAATCATCTGAGATTGATTGCAAGTCTTTGACCACACTTTCATTACCCATTCGTAAGCAGACTTTCTGAACTTTAGGAAACTCATCATGAGAGGAATCACATCCACCAAGCCCCAATTTAGACAAAGAGGTGCGAAAGTCCCACACCTACCAGAATAGATATTCATTTTGGTAATCATATATCAAACAAAATAAAAACATATGCAGAGACAACTATGGTCAAAGTCCAAATAAGAAAATTCTAGTACCACAAAATAACAACATAGCATTAACCCTAAAAGGCATGGATTCAAAAGAGATGCACAACTCTATCTACTCGCACAGAGGAAATAAAATCTTCTACTATATCACCACCAACAGCATGAGTGAAGACATGTGCATTTGAACTTGAACCCTAATGCTAGATGCAAAAGAAAATGACTCCATCTCATAGGCTGCAGAATTCACCATTTTTTCTTTCTTTATGGGCACTTAAAGTAATCATCACCTTCAATATCTTTCTTCACCACAGCTTAGACGTAAAATAAACTCACAAATGGCCAGTGTCATGGTAATGACTCGAATGCATGATTGCATGTGGGTAAAAACTTATGGCTTATTAGATATTGACAAATAATCAAGGACTACGACACGCATGGTCTAGGCAACTCCAAATGTATCATACCATGGCAAGATGTGGTTGAACTAGAACATGACGGTATGTAGCATATAGGGCATCAGTAGATGTTTGGAAGAGGTGTACCCTATCACTGGGTTATCTTTTTTTTAACTAAAATTATAAAAAATATATGATATATAATTTTAAAAAATTAAAAATATTGTTCATTATTACCAACCTGCACATCATATTATTTCATATAACTGCATGTCACTGGTTATGGCCAAATCCCAGACAGCACAGAAAAGGAAGTGGGAGGAAACTCACAAAAAAGTAGCAATGAAAGGAATAGGATTTTGACTAGAAGAACACCATTTAAAAAGTAATGGTGTTAGAAATATGTTGAAATCATGTAAAAATAAATTTAGAAGCTTTAGAAACCAACTTCTGCAACAATCCAAAGCCTTTGGATTTAAAAATCCTCTTATTCTTGCATTTGCTTTATAGTATTTTGCAAAATAAGTTAGGATAAACATGTCAAGTGCCAAGCATGTGATGCCATATATCAGCCATCGGTTTTGTGTGCCACATTATGCTGTTCATGGTGCATGAGACATACACAAGGAAACTGCAGCCATATGAGAGAATATTGATCCAAGGTCTAGCATGTATTCCAGTATCTTGTCAAGATAGTACATGCCAATGAAATTTGAAATGCCATCAGTAAAGTTACCATAAACATGGCAAAAGAGAATTCCCTTGTGAACTAACAAGATGTCAAACATAAACTTCTGAATATCAGTCATCATGAGTACATCATAAGAAAATAAAGGAAGCAAATAATGATGAACTAATATGACAATGATCTAGCAGTACTTCACCTCACAAAAAAGAGTTCCATTGTAGTACTTGCAAGGTATGTCATCCAACATATCTCCAGGCAACCAGCCACACTCAATTGCCTGCATAGAGAGAAATCAGAATCTTAGAATCAGATACATTGCACAAAAGTAATAAATCAGAAAAAGCTCCATTTTTGCACTCTAAATTAGATAAACATAAAACAGAAAGTCAATTTTCCAAAATTGATTCAGGCCTGGGCTGGAGAAATCCAACACAAAGAAAGGTCAGTTTCTCCCCCTCCATCCTTGTATCCAAACAAACACCAGAATTGACACCAGTGTAGCTCCAGTTCTCAAGTATGCAAATGAAAGGAAATGACTTAATAATAGTAAAAGCACATCAAAACCTAACCAAGTACTCAAATTAACTAATGAAAATTTTCTTTTTTGTGCAACTTCTTTGATATATAATTAAATACATGGCTGGGTTTGACCACCCTCAGTGTCATCACCTCAGTTTGTTCTCATCTTGCACACTGAACTGAAGCTGAACTTTATCGTATAGTCCGGAATAGGGTTGAATGTAGTAACATAGATGCTCCAGTGGTGTCCACATCTGTGACACACACATGACACTTTTGACCTAACCCCAGCCACCCTCTACAAGGTGAATTGATTTTTAAATATTCTTCTGACCATGTCTTAGCATATTGATTATGTCAGAAAGAAGCTCACATAAAGCATAAAGAGAAGTGACATATTTGAGGACTCAACAGAAATAAGTATAAGACAATGACTAGATAAGCAAGTACAAATCAGAATTCAAGTAACAATATCCAAATCATTTGCCACTATTAATTATAGCATACTTACAGAAAACAATATCTTAGATGTCCTATCATAAGGGTGCAGCAACTTGGGAACATCTTCAAGCAAAGGCAGCAGCATACCCTAGAATTTGTAGTAAATTCATCAACATAACATAATAATACAACACTAAATGGTCAGAAACCTGATAAAAAATTGATTGTAATAACTCACATATCAACTAAATGTAGAAACGACAAACCTCAGTAGGTTTTCCAATAAAGAAACCATCAGGGTGTAAGTTAATGGAGAAGGATGGTTCATACTCTGCCATTAGAATAACATTTAGAGAAGACATTTATGTTGACACATAATAATTACAACATGATGGCCATTGCAATCACCTATTCCAAGGGAATTGTTTTCCTTCCTGGTTGTAAAAAAAGAAAAACAACCAAGTCCATCATCTAACCCCAGCAAATAAGCCTACAGGAATAAGTTCAAAAACAAACATCCTTAACAAACTTGAACCCAAAAGATCAAATGGCACAATATCCAGTTGGTATATTACATAAGCAATAAGAACAAATTTCAATCAAAAAATAAGAAATTATGAACTGAAGGTCTGAACTAAGAAACATCACAAACCTATATGAGTAGACATCAATGCAGTATGTAAAAACCCATCATTATTCATTAGTAAAAGGTTGTATCAAATATAAAGGAGACAACTACCGAAGGTGGCTTGAAATACTTCAACATAAAGCAGATAACTAGTCGAGATTGCCTGAACCTGAAGCACCTTAATTTATCCAATTGAATAATAATTGCAGAGAAAATATACGGGTTTTGTTCCATAGTTTGGATTTGGAAGGGAAGGAAAAGAAAATAAAACCTTACGATAATATTCACTGGCATGCAAGAAACTAGAATAGTTATTTCACCTGTCAATGACAAATAAAACGAGTTATGTCGATTAAGTTAGGTTTTTCTTTTCCAGAAGCAAAAAAGCATCTACTGTAGCACATGCAACAAGTTTAGGCTTGTTGTGCAGTCATCTTAACATTTTTCATTGATATTAGGGATCAGGCATATATCAGCAAGCTTAACAGTTAACACAACCAATATATTCACTCAGACATGGCTCATGATGGTAGACTGCATGGTCCATCATACTTCTAAACCTGGTTTTTTCAACAAATGGACCAAAGCCTTAAAATGATGAATGCATAGACATATACATAGTCACAGACTCACAATATATACCACTTTCTTTCTCTTCATTTTTCTCTATTATTTCTTATCTTCCTTTTTCTCCTTCCTTTTCCCACTTTACATTCCAATCAGGGAAAGTCCACCTCCCTATCTATTAAAACTAGTTAGGGACTCTCTCAACTTCCGTCTGGTGTTAGTCAAATTATTCTCTCCTTCCTGTAATAATTCAAAAAATGATTGGTGCATATATCCTCTGGGCGTTCCAGTTGGTGGAGCTACCCTCGGATGGGTTTTCAATGTTCTTGGGAGGCTGCTTTGCTCGTGTGGTTGCAAGTGATCAGATTTTATTTATCAGTTTCTTTACTCCTGGTAGCCTGATGCCTGAATGTCTTTATTCAAACCCTCGTACAAGCAGATATCATTCTTCCTCATCCTTTTTGCATCACCTAAATCCAATCGTCATTCCTTCTTTTTTAAATTGCAGCCTTTATTTTCTTGAAAGTTACATAGTCATATTTGACTCAATGTATCTAAGGAGAAAAGAAATTAGCGATGGTGCACTTATTAAGATGTTTAAAGAAGTGAATGCAAAGATGCACAACCATCATGGATGAAACAAATAAAAGGTGAGCCAATATTGTGGTTGTAATAAGCCAAATCATCATGGAAAGAACATAGAATTGGCAACTGTTGCAGAGTATAGAAATAAAAACAGTCGGCCAATTGAAACTAAACAAAACAATCCTGATGGCAAAATTATCACAGCCCATTCATTTGAAAAGCGTTAAAGCTTACAAAACCTTGTCAGTCTAAAACTGGGTAAGGAACAGGTAGATAGAAGAAATGAATCTCTACAGTTGAAAGTTATCGTTTATCCATGCTCCAGCCACCAGTATCTTAATGTAGGCGGTGAATAACATAATTGTAAAACCCTAAAATGGCATGCCCTGAAATCATCCATCACCAAATGCAACTAGGTGCGTAATGAGTCAAGAGTAGACATTGGAGTAATATGTTATCATGATACACCCTACTTTTCTACCATGAGTTGCCGTTGAACTGATACTTGCTTGCTTCACATTTATGCTTGGGAGAACATAGTTGCTTGTGGTTTGCGTAAATATTATATTTGTAAAGAACAGATAAACTTCATTGGACTTGAGAGAGTGATAAACTGCTCCCATGTTGCTTCACTAGAAGGGTCAGTCTAACTGTAGTATATCCGTGTTATGAGGGCGACAATGTATATCGCTTATTTTTGTCGCACAGTTCACCGAAGCTGAATCTGAATGCACATGGCACCGCCTCGGGTTAGGCTGAAAACCCATCCTTAAATTCGATCATATTAAGCGAACAAGAAAAGAAGGAAAATAACAGCCGAGATAACAATTAAGAAACATACTATAAGATAAACGAAGTTATAGTGGGGGATTTGGATTGGGCAATAACCATTTCAACAAGGAATCCTTGAAGGAATCGTGCAAATCGAAACCCATAAATAAAGGGTAAAACAGAACAATGGCGAAGCAAGAAACGCCGGAGAAAACCCATTAACCACAAAGAAAGCATCGCCAAGCTCCAATCCACCTCGGAATACAACAGATGCGAACGCGTAACTAAGGGAATAAAGCCACATAACCTCCTAAATAATCAAACTCCAAACCCCGAGCATTCACAAGAATCCAACACGCAAACCCTAAATCGCGGCCACGACCCCAAAATCGGACAAGCGACAAAGGCCGAATGCGCCCCAACTACTAAAAAGATCGGGCTGGAACAGAAACCACGAGGAGAACACAAACCCCAAAGCTGGTAAGACTAAAGGTTCACCTTAGGATCATCCCTGCGTGGGGGATCCGCGGGGCCATCGACAGGGAGAAGGGCGCTCTCCACATCGCCGTCGGCCGCGTCGGCAGGGTCCGGAGGGGGAGCCCGTGCGCGGTAGCGGGAGCCGACGCGGGCGACCTTGAAGGAAACGCCCATAAAGGCGTCCGCCGGGTATTGAAGGTGGTGCGGCGACGGAGGAGGCGTTAGGATTCAAATGGGAGAGGGAGACGAAAGGGGGAAGAGAAAGGCGGAGGGCTTGGGGTGTCGGAGTACATGCAAAAGCGTCTTTGTATCGTGGAAAGGTGTCGAGCGAGACGTGGGAAAGAGGGGTTGGTTCGTTTTATAGATGCAGTAGCTGCGGGTTATGCTCACCGGGTAGTGAGCCTGAGCGAGCTGCTGTTGTTGTGCGTGTGTGTGCGTGTCTACCTTCTGAAACAAGGAAACGCGAAGAGGCTCCATTTGGCAAAATAACAATATTACCAAGAATAATAATAATAACTAGAATAATAATAAATATAATAACTACAAACATACATGTCGGAAAATATTTTTTAAAGAAAAAATAATGAATAATTTATAAAAAATCTCGATAATGAGGTTTTATCGGATGGTATCATATTTGGTTTTTACCTTAATGTGTCTTTTTTTTATATTATCCTCTACAAAATTAAAAATATATATTCATTGACTCTGGTTGACTATATATTTTTTAGATTGTATCGATTTGATTGACCTAAATTAAGTCAAATTTATTGTTCAATCGGATCAATTTTATTGAATCCAACTTTTTTAATAAAATTTGAAGTATTTGATTTATTATTATTATGGCCTAAATTGCTCTTTCTTCTTTTTTTCTTAAATCACTCTACTATCTCATTCTACCAATATAACAACGATGTCAAAAGTCACCGTTCCCAACCTTCTTGTCGATGGTAGTCAGTAATATCATGGTTTTCGTCGTGGTCATCGTCTCCTTTGTAATTGTTGTCACCAACATGAAGCAAGAATAACGTAAGTCATAGCCATTTAAAGACGACAATAGATGAGCGTTGTCGAACAAGAGAGGAAGGACAGTCCCGCTGATGACGTTGTTGATGGCACTGTTGTCATTGATTTTTTGCCAACAAGCTATTGTCGGAGAGTAGAGGAAGGGAGGACATGGTCTTCGATGCCATTAGCATAGAAGGTGGATGTTGCCTTCACGCCAATAGTACGTCGGCCTTCTTATTATTCACCATTATCGTGGTCATCGGTTAAGCATTGGGCCTCAACGATCAGTGCGGCAATCAAGCTATAGCCAAGCCGTCATCCTTTGCCTTCCTATTGATCATCATGATTGTGGCCATGAGCCTCAATAATGAGTGGTCACCAATATCAATATTCTCCTTCCCATTGGTGTTTGTGATAGTCTCCATCAATGAAACCATATGTTGAGCATTGGTGACCAATTGGGCAATAGAGGCTTAGCATAGTTGTCATTGATGTCTTGGGAGGCGACCAAGACATCAATGAAACCTTATTCTTATTGGTCATTGTCGCCTTCAACGAAGCCTAGCAATCTTGTTGTATCCTCATTTAGCTTATTGCAATATTGTTAAATCGCTATATAACTTATGTTGTATTAGTGAAATATCTATAGAGTTGTTGAAGCATCGACATCATCTTTCGTGGTGCCATTGTAGCGTTGGTTGCATCGGCCTATCTTTCAATATATCATGAATCATTTTGTTGGAATAATAAAAAATGTATAGTATTACATAAATACAACTTTGTAGTTTGATATTATTAATTCCGAATGTCATATAATTATATGCTACTTATCATAGGGATAATATATCTATACAAGTATACGGATACAAAATTTTGGCAAGTGTATTGTAACATTATGAGATAATGTAAACTTATGAAAATTTTAAATTTGAAGTTATCATTTTGCAATGTTACAATCCTTGTTGTGTTTTTATTTTTGATTATTTTCAAAGTGGATATTAGGATAATTTTTTGTTAGGATATGTTTTATTCGAATTACCATGTGTCAAATTTCACTAATTACACTAAAATTATTAAAATTTTAAAAATAAATACTAATCAACTTAGAATCATATCATAGTAGTTTTGATAAGTTTTGATTAATTATGTTTATTGTAACTCGAGTTACAATCGACCATAGCTTCGCTCCAAACTCACGAACAATGCTACAACCCTAGCCTAGTGCTTTACTAAGTTAGGGCAATGGTACCACTCCCGATTAGGCGGTAGTACCACTCAAAACTGTAGTACCTTTTATTAATTATCTAAAAATAAATTAAGAAAAATAATATTAAACATATTAGAATTATGTTAATATTTTTATAGAGAAGTTTTAATATGTTTGAAAAAATAACTGAAATTACTAAAATTACACTTAGATTTCACTCGCATCACACTTGATCACAAATTGAATATCACACATCCCTTATTTGGATAATTCAACACCCTAAAATTTGAAAAAAAATAAAAAAAAATGATACAACATATGTTAGAATAATAATATCATGTCAACCTAGAAGTTTAGATAGGTTTAATGATAATTTATTTATTTAAACTTGAGTTATACTTAGGTTACTCTCAATTATTCAATATACAAATATCATATTATGACAAATAATAACCCTAAATCAAAAAATTAAAAATAGTATTAAATATTTTATAATCATTATATGATAGTTTTGGAGAGGTTTGGATAGGTTTGAGGATAATTTTTGTCACATCTTGGATTTTTTTTTATAGGATTACAATATCTTTTCGCTGGTACATCAAGAGCCAAGTAAATAAATATTATTATATTAATATACATAAATTATAAATATTTATTAAAATTTATTATTTATCACTAAAAAATAAAGTCTAATTGAATCGATCTAGTGGTAGAGGAAGGTATATTGTCTACTAGAATGTACTGTTGAGAGACTGCTTGAATATCAAAATTCAACGATAAGTTAGGAACCCCTATATGCCAACTATAAAATAAATATATATCCAAAAATCAATCTCCCACTCTAATAATGGATATATAAGCTTTATCCTATATGATGAGTTTATATTCTTCCAATAACAGATAAAAATAAACCCATATTGTACTCCTAACAAGGGATGAAGTAATGTCTCTCACCCGTCAAAGTTGATATACGTTTCTCCTAATAGCGGATGGCTGAACCATCTAGTTGCCACATATGATAACCTGCTAATCCCCGAAGGGAATCATCCTACTCACCATCGTTAGAAAAATAAATCATCTCATACTAATTATATCTAAATTGGGATGAAATAATATATTGAAATATCTTAATTTATCTTTCAAATATCATTAATATCAAATATATTGGGTCTAGCCTATTGACTGAGTTTAGCCTTTCGGCTCAGTTTTGTCTATGGGCTGTCGCCTAACCTACTGGTTGTTTTCAATTCAAATTCTAATTAATTTTTAAAATTTTAAATTATGACATCATAAAATTATAATCAAGATATTTATTCATTAGCATTGAATCATTAAAGTATAATAAATAATAACATATTAAAAAGATAAAATTACATAAGAGAGAAAAACACATTTTCAATCGAGTATTATATAAATCTAATAAAAATCAAATATCATGTTTCCAAGATAAAAAAATTAGAAACAGGATATTAATAATTATAATATATTTTAATCTATGTATCATCTTTTGTTTTTTGTCTTCTGGCATTCATCTGATAATAAATGCATGGAAAATGTTATAGATATGTGCTGCTGGTTGTCGCTTTGACTTGCTGATGTGAATTTTCAGATGAAAAAAAGTGCCGACACTTAAAGAGAGGAAAAAGAAACAGGTTGGTGTTCTCGAAAGGCAAATATATCCAATGCCAAGTGGAACAGAGCTTCTCATGATTGGGAACAGCCTTGTCCGAGAGCCATGAACAAGTGTTATGGGTTCAAGTCAGAGAGTAATAAAGAAACCTGTTTCTCTCCGCTGCACAGGCTTAAAAGATTCTGGCTGCTCTCAACTTGCTGCTGCAGACCTGCTGCCATATGACCACATGCACCAAGTGGGGCTGTTGCTCCAGGCTTCTGCTCATGGAGGTTGCTGGCTCTTGAACCTCCGCAACTTTCAAAGGATCCCTCTGCCGCCTCTTGTTGGTGTTCTGCGGATGCACTGCTAGCCTTTTTGGACACAGGTGGTACACATGCAAAGCAGGCACAGGATTGCATTGTCATCCAAGTGCAGACAATCTTCAAGTTGATCAGTACTTTTATGAATATGATGACCTGAGCTTCTGATTGCCTGCTTGATTTCTCTGTGAAGACTTCGATTCGATGCATTGCTTATGATTGCTTCGCAATCGTCTGAAAGATGATGCCCTCTATGGTAAAAGGTCCATCACCATTGCACTAGAGTTCGCCAGACAGACAGTTTGAGCTTCTCTTCTTCTACCCTTCTCTTGTTGACTTCCTGCTCTTTGGCTTACTTTCATACGAGTCTAGCCACTGAATTTTGTGCTTGTTGTAGCTGAAACACAAAAAAGCCACATCTCTATAAAACAAAGCTTCACCTTATCATACATCATAAAATAAACAGTATAGCTTAGGAAACATAATAAACCAAACAGTAACAACAGTTAGAAACAGTTGCCAAAAAACAAGAAATGTGAGCAATAATAAATCTGCAAGGAGGCAGAGAGATTCTTCCCTTGGGGTATTATCTCATCAACCATCATTTAGGTTTTCTTAACAGTAGGGGGAATGTCATCAGTAGGGACACCTAATGGAACTATCAAAATGCCTCATTGCATGTATATTCACCAAATCCATAGCTTCCACTAACATAGTCTAGTTCTGAGATATTCTATAACATGCAATGAGTCCTCCTCATGTGCTTCACCATGTTTATGATCTCCAGTCCAAATGAATAGTTAGATGTCTAACACCATCTATTGAGGACCACATGATATTTGATTCCTTCCAGTCTCCGACCAACCACACTCTATCATCATCAGTTTCACAAATAACATATTGATGCTACACATGGCCCATCCATCTTTCTGAAGGACTGGAAAGACATTAATTGTGCACAGAAGAAAGATCAAAAAACAAATGCCGCCACCAACATAGATGCACTTATTTCATTGAAATCTAATAAACTTGTGGCTCATGATTCGTTCATCATTAGTCTGCATGAAGCCTTACGTTGCCTGCAACTGCATATGGCTGTAAGTACTACTTGAAGGCAAAAGCAAGTGCCGCAAGTTGTGAGAAAACAAAGCTCTTCAGAGGATGAAGAAATTATCCAAATCGTATGGATCAGTTCCATATGGTCAATGTAACTAAGGTCATTTGACTATAAATAACATAAAGTAAGCATCGCTAACTAGAGATGTCAAAGAAAAAAAATTATTAGGAACAGGATGACCTACCCGTTTGATAAGGAAATGATGATGTCTCCTCCATGCTAATTGTATGCTTGCAGCAGCCTAGCCAACATGATTTTACTTCTGCTTGTCTCCCCAACCAATTTCAAGAATCATACTATATAGAACAAACATATCCAGTGAAAGCATTAATAACATCACTACTCAATAATGGTACTACAGCAAAGAGTTCTAGAGAGAGAACAAAGGCTTACTTTTAACTGTTAGAACGCCATGTTCATCAAACCATTGCCTACTAAAGAAAATTGCACTTGAGCAGATAGCCAATGCTCTATATAAAGCCTCATCCCCTCTGGATGCAAGCACCAACTTTGATTTCCCCATTGTGACATCCTGTACTCGCTGTCAAGAGAGACGATGGCGGGAGGATCACAGAGTTCCGAGAAAGTGAAGCTTCTTGTAGCTGTTCTTGCACTCCAATTCAGCTATGCAGGGTTCCATATAGTTTCCAGAACCGCACTCAACATGGGGATCAGCAAGCTTGTCTTCCCAGTTTATAGGAATGTCATTGCTTTGGTTTTGTTGGCCCCCTTTGCATATTTTCTAGAGAAGTAAGGCAGTTCTCTTGGGTTACATGCTCCTGCTGAGACCAGTAAAACTTAGTCATTTGATGTCTCAATCTGGTTTTTCTCTTTCTTCAGGAAAGACAGGCCACCTCTTACCTTATCCTTGCTGTGTCAGTTCTTTCTTCTGGCATTATGTGGGTAAGCAAATACAAAGTCCTGTTTACATGAGTTGAACCAGCTTTTGGTGCCTCTTTCCAAGTCTACACTTAGGTTACTGTTCAGCTTACAATCTTTCTTTTTTTCCTTTTCTTTTTCTTTTTCTTAACTTCCAGGATAACTGCTAACCAAGGATTCTATCTCTTGGGTTTATATTATTTGTCTCCAACCTATGCTTCTGCCATCCAGAACTCAGTTCCAGCAATAACATTTGCCATGGCTGCAGCTCTTAGGTAATTGAAGGAAATGAAACCAAGTCTATATGCATACATGCAGTATTACATCTCATGTGCTCTTGTTTAATTAATCCTCGTTCCGCAGGCTTGAGCAAATCAATGTCAACAGTAGATATGGTGTGGCAAAGGTGGTCGGAACTGTTGCCAGTATAGGAGGTGCCACCATCATTACTCTCTACAAGGGCCCTCCTCTTCTGTATCACCAACAACATAGCAAACTATTCCTCGGTGCCTCATCGAACACAATACTGAATTGGACATTGGGTTGTGTATACATCCTTGGGAATTGCCTTGCATGGTCGGGTTGGATGGTGCTTCAGGTTAGCCCTTCAATATCTACTCTTCGTGAGGGTATCAGTTGGTTTATGGTATCATAACAAGATAGCTTACGATTGCTTGTGCTGAATGAATACAGGTTCCATTGCTCAAGAAGTACCCTGCCAGGCTCTCAATTACTACAATTACCTGCTTCTTTGGGCTAATCCAATTCCTCATAATAGCAGCCTTCGCAGAGAAGGACATCGAGAGGTGGAAAGTCCACTCCGGAGGGGAGCTCCTTACGATCCTCTATGCTGTAATGCCACCATACATCTGCTGGCTTCTTTGCTTCTCTCATGATTAAACAAACAGTTTGGGCTGCTGCTTAAGATCATCAGATTTGCAGTCTTATGTTTGATGCTTATTTTGCAACCTTTACAGGGTCTTGTGGCATCAGGAGTCTCTTTCTCTCTCCAGATTTGGTGCATCGATAGGGGAGGTCCCCTTTTTGTTGCAGTTTTCCAACCAGTGCAGACAGTGGTGGTGGCCATCATGGCAGCTGTTATACTTGGTGACCAGTTGTACTCAGGAGGGTATGGTGACAGTAATTTCATGAAGAATATTTTATAATCACAATTTCTACCATGCAGTGCATAATCTTCTAACATCCTAATAATTGTCTTCCTTGCTCTTTTCCAGGATTATTGGATCCATTCTGATTGTGCTTGGTCTCTACTTTGTCCTCTGGGGGAAAAGTGAGGAGAAGAAACCTACAAAGGAGGCACTGGAGAATGACCTTAGAAGGCTTCTCCTTGACCAAGAGAACTTGCATAAAGAAAACGCTGCAGTCAGTGACATCCCATGAGAGTGGCCCATTCTCTGTGTCCTGAAAGTATAATGGAGTTGGTGTGGGCAGTCATAGGTTCCAAAAGCCACTGTAAGCTTCACAAGTTCTTCCTGTTCAAGTCCCGTGGGAAGTCATAGATTCCTATAGGCACTGTAAGCTTCACAAGCTCTTCCAGTCTTGTCCAACTTGTACATGGCAGTATGGGTTCTGATCCAGTGGGGATAATGCCCAACTACTTTGAAATGAAGGTGCGACTCACATCTTGATTGATGTTGAACTCTTTTGGCTCCTGCTGTTGGAGTGTTGTAGTCAAGTGGCCATGGCATGAAGTATGTGACAGAAAGCTGGTTACTTGTGGGTGCATCACATGCAAATGATACTTCTGTCCCTCAAATAACACTGTCTAAGTGTCTTATCATGCATTACAGTCAGCTGCTGGAATCTGAAATTTCAGGTAATGATCTGTGATCTGGCAACCATTGAATACAATTTATCTGTTTGTAAGAAAAACCATTGTGGGTACTCTTAGTGCAACTGATTGAGCTCAAGCACTGACAGAAATAAGATCTATATAAGTACGATTATCACAAAAAGAAAAAAAATTACCCCTAAACTCGAATAGATCTTTAGCGCCGAAACCGTGCACTGTGTCCATGAAAGACATTTTGCTGCTAATTGTAGCCTTTATAGCACAACTTTGTCACTGAACTTAAATGGCTTTTTCATAAACCTCCATATCTGGACTCATTCTGGAATACAATTCATTACCAAATTCACTTAGACATTCAGCATGATTATGAAATCATGATTTCCTGCCAAACTCTGTAGTAAGTGAGAAATTCCATGAGAAAAAACCCGATTCCCATGCAAAGAATGATTATAGAATTAATTCCTCGATGAGATTTTATTTCACATGTTCATGCTTGATGCATGATTTTGGCTTTGTTCACAAAGTAAATTCCATCAACTAATCCTCAGAGGCACTGTCACAATTTCAGAGAATACTCTTGTTCTGAAAAGTTCTGAAAGAAACTTGGGACTTCAGACTAAATTATTCTCAATCAAAGAGATGAACCGCACCATAAATTGTGGATCACAAACCTTGAAGTTCTTTATGTCAATCGAGCAATGAACACCACATACGATTGAAGATAGCAATGGAGAGCTGAAATGAAGTGTTGTCTTCCAATCCCCTTGCACATGTTTATGAGCCACCTCACATGAAGCTTCGTCCTGTCCCTGTCGTTTGCACCATAAATTGCCAAGAGGCCTCTGCAGCCTGCAACCCACGCGTGTGCATTCTATGAACTGGGATCACACAGTTGTATCATGCATGACACTGCTGCAACAGAGCACGGATTTAATCGTAGATCCAACTATGACAGACCCCACATCGGGCACTGTGGGGAACAGATCCAATTAAGACGCGTCACTGTCGAGTCCTGGCCATGAGCATGGGCACAAGAGGAGCAATGAAGACAGCTTGGAGTGTTCCTTCGGCTGCTGTCCGTAGCTTCGAACCTGCCACACTGAACGAGTCAATTGATATCATTAACTGTCTCTGGAAGAAACCAAGTCCTTTCGAAAGGCCATGCCATGGAGGGATCCATGGAAACAGAGATGTTATCCGAATAGCTCCGAAATCAATGCATCAAGCTTCTTCTAAATTTTGCTAGAACTTGATGCCTGCAACAATTTCCACTGTGACATGAAAGCAGGATGCTTCTCTTTTAGAAAATAATATCAATATTCATTTTGGTATGCTTGTCAAATTTTCTCTAAGAAAAGGATTTTGTAACCACCATTTCCTGGTTTCTAATTTATAGTTCTGAAACTGATGGAAGACCGCAGGAAACATTAAATGTGCATACTGTTTCGTATCCTTTTCTGGAGGCCTACAAGCATTTCCCGGAGGCTGATATCACTGTAGAGAATGAGGCTGACCTCAGGAAGTGGAACGATTGGGTAGATTCTCGACTCTGAAGGTGAAGTGGACCATTATAACTAACGTACTTCACTAGATTGAAGCAACTGGATAATTCTTTGGACCTCCTTTTGCTTCAACTCCATTACCCACACTCGACCATCTGATTGCTGTTCCTTCATGCCAGTAAAGCTTAGAACTTTGCAATCATGTGGAAACCTTGAGAATGGAGATTCAAGTATCTCACACAAAACATGCGTATGGCCATGTCGTCCTACTAGAACAGCGGAGGCTGGCAAGGCCGTGGCATATCCGGAAGTAGGGCCTCCACTATGGTTCACGCTGGAAAACGCACTGAAACTCTACCTCATGTGGCAAGTGAATCTGATGCGTTAGAAAAACACTGAAGAAGCACCTGCGTCCACTGTTACCTGAAGCTTTATACGCTGTTGCATGTCCGCGTCTGCTTTTTGGCTCCAAAGAGGCACCCGCGTCGGCATTTAGTCAAACAACTGGTGTGCAGCTCTACCAGAGGTGGTGGGTGGATGAGGTCGAATACTTCGAATCACAGTGCCTGGATAAAGATGTTGGGATCCTGCAAGTAGCTGCTCTGTGGATGGAGTCTTCCACTGCCGTGGCAGTAACAGAGACATCGGAGGCGAATAGGTTAAACAACCGAGGGATTCGCGGTTGGAATCGATCATCAGCATTAGTCCAAACAATTTGGTACGAGTTCGGTCACATCGTGGTGCAACTTGCACGAGCTGATGTGACATCTTTTGTTGTGGTCGTCGTTGGGCTTTTAACATCGCATGCTCATTATATATATATATATATATATGATGAATTCGAAAAAAAAATCTTTTTGGATTTTTTTTTCCGAGAAGTCCCCTGTTTTCAGAATTCCTTAAATAGTATTTTTTTTACCTAATACATAAAACATCTTTAATTGATTAATTATTTATTTCTATAGATTGGTTCATAGAGTAAACGATCCTGTTACAATGCTTTTTTACTGCATTAAAATATTTTCAACAATACCCAAAAAATACTATAACACAATACAATGTTTTATAGTATTATTAAAAAATAAAAATATTTGTACTAAGTTATAATGTTTTTTTTTTATAGAAAATATTATAATGAAGTATAATAATAGTATTTATAAAAGATTATTCTCATGTCTTCATCTCTCGATAATTTTATCCCCTCTCCATTTCATCGATCGTCTGAACCGATAAAGAAGAACACGAGAAGCACCGTCGTCCGTCCGGTGTACGTAGATAATATGTATCCAGAGTTTACTATTGCCAGTCGAGTGTAAATAAGAAGAAGAAGAAGAAGAAGAAGAAGAAGAGGAAGAATAAAAGAAATGCAACCTGTTGAATGGAAACTTGGACTATGTTGTCACACGCACACCACGCCAATTGTTTAGGATTCGGACATTAGCTCGACCCCATGATTTGAGATTGTCATTGACGATACATGTTTCGGACACACCAAATTATTGCTCATCGTAGGTCAGCAGTGATGCCAGCAAGAGTTTGATAGACTTTTGACCGACCAAAAATGAAAACATAAGTGGTTTTTTGTTTTTGAAATCCCATCATGATGAAAACACAAGTGATATCAGGATACAGAGAGAGAGAGAGAGAGAGAGAGAGAGAGAGAGGAACAGTTCCAAGTTCACAGGAAGAAGGAATTGTCGATATCCGTAATAGCGGGTTACCATCACAATCCTGTCACTAGTCTTTCTGTGATTGATTAAGCGAGAAGGCCGTATCCACTTCAACTCAGGCATAAAGATGAGGTGAAATCTGGAATATTTGTCCCTACATGGCCCCAGCTGGGTTCGGCTAAACCTGAGTTAGAATTACCCACACACGGACACAGTGGATCGGAGAAGAAACTCCAAGAAAAATGGTGCATGAGATGTGATACGAAGAGGACATGGTTATTGGAAAGATGTGAACAGCAGCGTTCGACCACGTCTCTCGAGATTCATCTAGAGAAGGGAAGGGGAAGGGGGAAGGGGAAGGGGAAGGGGAAGGGAGGGAGGTGAAAGAAGCAGAGGCGTGGACAGCAGGGTGGAAGGGGGGAAGTAGAACCCTGACAACACGAGGCCTCTCATTGATGGAACCATTTGCCCGTGATGGGACCCATCACATCAACCACAACCGTCCTTCCTCTTAATCCCCCATTTCATCTCTCTCTCTCTCTCACGCTTTCTCTGCACGCATTTCCCTTATAAATCCTCGATACACCGCTTCATTAAAGGGAAGTAAGGAGTAGAATGGGGCTCTCCAACCATCTCCACGACGTCTCAGGCGACTCCATCCCTCTCCTCCTCCTCGCCGCGGCGGCCGCCTCCATCGCCTACCTCCGCTCCCTCCTCCTCCGCCTCCTCCCCCACTCCCTCTCCTCCTCCCTCGCCGACGCCGACGCCGACCCCGAGCCGTCCGTCGGATCCGGACTCGCCGGCCTCGTCGTCCTCGCCGACCACCTCGCCTCCAACCGGTCCTTCGCCTTCGCCTCCCGCTCGTCGGGAGGGGAGGGCCGGCGGGCTGAGTGCGCGGTGTGCCTCTGCGGCCTGGCCGACGGGGACCGCGTCCGGCGCCTCCCATGCCGCCACGTCTTCCACGGTGAGTGCCTCGAAGGCTGGTTCCACCACCTGAACCTCACCTGCCCGCTGTGCCGCTCCGAGCTGGCCTCGCCGGAGCTTCGCGCCGCCGCCGACCGCCGGATCGGGGCCGAGCTCGTCGCCTGGCTCTCCCACCACTGATCATTTGTGGTCGCTGTTGCTGTTAAATATCTTATCATATAAAAACCCTCTCTTTGCCCTTTTTTAAAGGTTTGGCCTTTTTTTCTCTTACTTTTTTTTTTTTCTGTTTCTAATGCTCTTTTTTTCTCCTGTGTATATAAGGCCTTATTTTTGGGGTCTCTTCTGAAAGAGATCTTTAATCTGGCTTATTTTGGTTCGTATCCATGATCAGATCTATCATGCAAAAATGAACTGTTTGAGTTCTTGACATCATCCATATCAGAAATTACTGGAGTTCTTAGGGTGAAAACGATATATAGAACAGGATACATGGAATTCTTTTTTTTTTTCTTTTACTTGCCGATTAATTCTGTCTTGGTGTTTGTTTGCTTGCATGACTGTAGTTTCGATTTAGATCTCGGATACGGATTTTTTTCTTTTACATGTCAATTGCTGATTAATGGTTCATTCCAGTTTATTGCTTGTACTTTTGATTCAGTTGTTAATCTTGTTTTGTGCCCTCTTAGGTCACTGTGGAGTCTCTTAGGTTGTAGAGTAGAGAGGACATGGAGACTGGCTAGGTTAGGGTTGCCACCTATGCTCATGCTGAGCTCATGAAGTAGACTTAAAGCTTCTTAGGTGCATCAGATATTCCTATTTATTTGTTGAGGACTTTTGTCGAGCTTAATTCGAGTGCTTGATTAGGGATGATGCCACACGAGATTAGCAAGGTTCGGATTAGCCCAACCTTGAGTCTTTGCCAAACGATATCGTAGGACTTATTTTGCCTGTAAAGCTACAAGCGATTAGTAATCTCCAGTGGATTCTTTGCGTTAAATTCTTCTGCCATGCCCAACCAGCTTGAGTTGCAGCCTCGATTGCTCCAAGATGTGAAGAACATACATGCTTTTGGACTTGCTTTCACCGATTCCATTCGTCACGCAAAGTTCCCAACTACTTGGCCGAGGAAAAGCAGAAGGGCGAATCGCAAACAGATCAAGTGGGATGTCGAAGTTCATTTTCTTCGGTCAAAAGATGCGGGGCACGATTTTGACCAAATGGCAAATGTAGTACAAAGACGCGATTCATTTGAGGGAACTGCATTTATTTGTATCGAGTTAAGGGAAGGTCGTCGTCGTGCTCGCAAATGGTTTCTAGTCCTGTAGAAGATGAGGGCACGCAGGGGGACTATCTTCACAGGCTTGGCCGTGGGGAGGAGGAGAAGGGCTTGGGAGGCATGCGCAAGTCATTCACGTCGCCTTCCGCCACACGACGGCTCACGGAGGGGCGATCGCATGACTGCGTCTGAATGCACCAGAGCCCAACCGTGCATAGCTTTCTCTTCATCTAATCGATCTCCATACTCTCATCCAATCTTGGCCCTCTTGGCCGTTCCTCTACGACGAGCTGGTCGTAGATCCATGAAGGATAGTCCGCCTTTGGATCCACGTTTCTCCTTCCTCCGGCCATCTCCATCAGCAGCATGCCGAAGCTGTAAACATCTGACTTGTGAGCTATGACCCCGAAGCTCCTAGATATCGGTTCAGGCGCTATGCATCCTACCGAGCCTCTCGCGGCGTTGATCGATATCAATCAGGCTGTAGTCCCTCGGATACAGCTTTGCCAATCCAAAATCCGAGATCCTGGGAGTGAAAGCGTGACCGAGGAGGATGTTGTGGGGCTTGATGTCGAAGTGCACGATCCGCATGTCGCACCCATGGTGAAGGTAGTCGATGCCCCTGGCCACACCCATGGCTATTTCATGGAGCTTCTCCATGGTGAACCGAAGA
The DNA here is from genome assembly GCA_001649415.1 of Musa itinerans. NCBI lineage: Eukaryota > Viridiplantae > Streptophyta > Magnoliopsida > Zingiberales > Musaceae > Musa > Musa itinerans. The sequence goes on from LVTN01000239.1 coordinate 356,757, forward strand.
TGGTTGCTTCTGCTTGCAGAGAAGATGTGCTTGTCGAGTGAGCCGCCGGGCATGTCCTCGTAGACCAGCGCTCTCTTGGATCCCTCGGAGAAATAGCCGACAGGCCGCACCACGTTCAAGTGGTAAATCCTACCGATGGTGATGACCTCGTTGATGAACTCCTCTCCGTCAAACTTGGAGCCGCCCAGCATCTTAACAGCGACCGGGTACCGGCCGAGGATATGCCCTTCGAAGACGGAACCGAAGCCGCCTTGGCCTATCTTTTCTCTGAAGTGGCTTGTCATGGCGATGATGTCGCTATAAGCATACCGTGTCGGCGACAGAGATTGCTCGTTCCGCAGAAACTTCTCTGCCGACTCGACAGGTGCTCTCATTTTCCAAGCGTTGTGAACTCACCAACAGGTGATGGGTAGACGATCAGAGTCTATGATCTACCAATTAATGTAGAACCAATAGAATCCTACCTAGTAAACAAAGAGCTACGTCTAATGAAACGATGAAGACCAGTGCTATACCGAAGATAGTGTGGGTGTGATTGCGATCCCTCTCCTCGCAGAAGATGCAATTTAGAAAATTCATCGCAAAAAATATGGAATTTAGAATCTTAATGTAAATTGGGTTGATGCCATATATATCGTCATCATCCGCATATGACCTGTACGAACAATAATCCGTAAGCAAGGAAAGCCAACAGGACACATGAGGAAGCCGAGCAGATAAAAAAAGGTCAAAGATCTTATCACAATGTCGTTCTTGTCCAACACTGCTCGACGATGCTCTCGTTCGAGATTATAAATGACCAGTCAACCAGGAATCCTTCCCGCAGGAGCTCAAAGATATCCATGCGTGTACTCAAGAATCCTTGAACCGGAAGACAGGTGATGCAGCTACATGAGTTCTTAAGGTAGCGTATCTCATATGCATCGGACTCAACCACGACATATGTAGTGGAGTTGTTCCCGCTAAGGCAAGGCACGGCCACATACTCTGGGCTTTGGATTTCCTGCCTGCAGTTCAGAAAACTGGACCAGTTTGCAGATCGGGCCTCACTCCTCTCGTGATGAATGACCGGATAGAGGAAGATACTGCTATTCCGGTAATTTACATAGCGAAAAAGGACTCGGGTTGGGAGACGGCGAGTGCCTGTCACGAACCCAGCATAGACGAGCGGGAATTGCGAACTCTTGTATGAGATCTCGGTGATGTAGTACTTGTCGGCGAGTGATACAGCACCGTATCTTTTCCTTTACACACGAGTTCCAACTACGGTTCACCGCATTCAGGCGAATGCCATGGAGGTGGCCGCACGAGGACCGACGGCAACCTTTGCGGCGATGAGGGCTAGAGGTTTCGGCAGCGGTGAGGAGGAGAAAGAGGAGGACAAGCAACAATAGAAGAAGCAGATCTGTTCATGGTCTTCCTTTGGAACAAAGAAGATGGTTCTCCGTGGATTTGGTTTGCTCTAAGTGGAGCGACGACACTAAAAAAGACAGAAATGTGTATAATAGTGAGGTCCTTAATTGGTGCCACACCTAACAATGCTTTATCTTAATGACGCGGGAGGCGGATGACTTAAACTGTTTGTGATAGAAGATAAGATTTTCCCAACTAGACGAGGAAATCTTTCTACTTCTATTCTATTGAGGGAAATCCTTTCTCCTAATCCTATAAATAGGAGAGGAAACATGTTAATGTATTGAAGCATCTTCAACTATTCAATAAAGTTCTTTCAATATTTGTTCTTATCTTCTATTATTTCTATCATGATATCAGAGTCGCTTGCCTAGAGCAAGCTCTCTTCTTGAGGGAAATCCTTTCTCCTAATCCTATAAATAGGAGAGGAAACATGTTAATGTATTGAAGCATCTTCAACTATTCAATAAAGCTTCTTTCAATATTTGTTTTTATCTTCTATTATTTCTATCAGTTTGGACTTGATGGCCGACGCATGAATTCCTATCAGCATCATTACCAGCTATCCTACCAAACCGTCAGATGGTATATTTTAGGTTTTTTAATTCTTTGGTTGACATAAGAATAAACATGCAATTGATATGTTAGCATCACGTGATTGATATTTTAATATTCTATGATCGATACTTTAGCATCCCATGAATGTCACATCGATACTTTAGCATCCCATGAATGTCACATCATTATCATTATCATGTGTTTGATATCTCAACGTTATATTATTGATCTCATCGTTACGTGATCGATACCTAAGCATCGTGTAGCCCATACTTTATCATCACGTGATCGACACCTCAACACGGGATTAAGTAGATTGAACATTATATATTCAATCATGATTGAAATTAAGTATCACATTAAGGATACGCTACGTGCTCGACATCTTATCATCATATAATCGATACCTCAATGTTGTGTAGCTCACGCCTCATCATTATATGATTGATACCTCAATACAAGATTGAATGGGTCGAATGTTATCGTACTCACGCATCACCGTCGTAGTTAAGTATAAAAAAAATACACTACATTCTCCATAATCGATGCATACTACGAAAGTAACGATATTTAGAGCTTCACTAAAAAAGAACTTCTTATGTGCATTACCAAACACAGACCTTTCTCTCTTAAAATATAAGTTAGAATCTTTCGAACCTCATTCTTACTTAGATATCAAAGGAACATTGTAAAAAACGCTCACGATGCAATTTTGTAAGTGCCTAACTCGAATAAAGTTGGACAATAAGAAATCACCTCAGAATCTCTTAATCAACATCCAATTAGATAATCTAAACTAGTTTAACACTTATGAATTATTAAAATGTATAGGATTATAGAGAATATAAATCTTGATTTTTTTCATCATTTAGTTTGATCCTTAATTATACTAATATGGAATTTAGAAACATAGTGTAAAGAGCGTTGGTTTCATATATAACAGCATCCGTATAGAACCTGTATGAACAATAATTCGTAAGCAAATAAAGCCAACAGGACACATAAGGAAGCCGAGCATATCAAAAAGGTTAAAGATCTTCTCACGATGTCGCCCTTGTCCAACACTGCTCGACGATGTTCTCGTTCGCCATTGTAAATGACCAATGAACCCGGAATCCTTTCCGTAGGAGCTCAAAGATATCCATGCCTGTACTCAAAAATCCTTCAACCGGAAGATAAGTGATGCAGCTACATGAATTCTTGAGGTAGCGTATCTCATATGCATCGGACTCAACCACCACATATGTAGTGGAGTTGTTCCCGCTAAGGCAAGGCACGGCCACATACTCCGGGCTGTGGATTTCCTGCGTGCAGTTCATAAAACTGGCCCAGTTTGTCTCATAATAACAGAATCTCTTAATCAACATCCAATTAGATAATCTAAACTAGTTTAACACTTATGAATTATTAAAATGTATAGGATTATAGAGAATATAAATCTTGATTTTTTTCATCATTTAGTTTGATCCTTAATTATACTTTGGTCTAGCGAATAGATGATAAAGTTGTTTTAAAATAAATTCAATATCTAACAAGAAAATTTATAAGTTTGCCAGCATACGATCAATTTAACGAGAGAGAGAGAGAAAGCGCCCTCGCAAATTGTAGCGCGTGCGAAGGAAGAGAAAGAAACCAAGAATTATATTGGTAGGAAGAAGCCAAAATAAAGCATAAGAAGAAATAAGGAACGAGAAGTGGAAAAAGAAAAGAAAATAAGTAGAGAAGAAGAAGAGTGGAAAAGAAGAATTAATAAAAAAAGATTAGTGACAGATTTTATTGAAGGTTGGTTTTTTTTATCAGGAAATTACGATAAAATTCAGAAAAAAAAATAAATTAATGAAAAAATCCCACATAGTTATCCGACTGCAAATATAAAATAGAATGAGTACATAGAAGTTGTGTTTGACGTTTGGCTAACTCGTATGCTAACGATCTCTAATAAAGTCTGTTTACCGACGAAAAGACAGATATGAAGTAAAACAATCTTAGGGACGATGTCTGCCTTCTTTTTGGGGTGTCACTCGATCCATATATTTTCCTTTTATTTTTGTTATTTTCTCAAATTTCGTTTCTTTCGACAACATGATCCACTATCCTCACAAGTTTGATGAGCAACTCATTCGAGTCAATGAACAGTGAACGGACGGCACGGAAATCCATAACGCTAAAAGGGACTCGGGTTGGGAGACGGCAAGTGCCTGGTACGAAATCAGAATAGCGGAGCCGACATCGCCGTTTCTTATATGAGATGTCGGTGACGAAGTACTTGTCGGAGTCGCGATAGAGCACCGCATCTTTTCCTTCACACACAAGTTCCAACTGCGGTTCACCGCATTCAGGCGGATCGCCCCTTAGACGGAACGGATGTTTTATTCTGTTGTTGCCGCAAGAAGAACGAGGGCAGCTTTTATTGCGCTGGGAGCTACAGAGTTCGGCAGTGGTGAGGAGGAGCAAGAGGAGGAGGAGAGGAGAAACGGTAGTAATAGAAAAGGATACCGGGGTTGAGCTTTTCATCCTCTTCCTTTGTAACGAAGAAGAGACGGTGGTGGTGGTTCTCTGTAGATTGGGGGTTGAGGGAAGACGCCCATAATGTAAGAGAAAGCAGTTTATCTATAACGTGAATTAAAGGCCCAATTGGTGCCACGCCTAAGATGATGCACTAGTAAACGCTGAATGCAACTTTCTTCTTCTTCTGCGAAAACTGTTATTTCATCGTCAAGCGTGGAAAATACACCCAGATGCTATGTTGAATATATTGTGCCGTCTCGGTCAAGCTTAACTCGAGAAAAGGATTCCTGGTTGCATCGACACCGTGGATGAATGAGCGATTCTATCAACACATTCATCGTGGATAAGACCACGGCGATATGATCTGATCACCTTCAATAGATAAATACATATGTTATTGGAGATTATTCTAAATTTCTTTACTGCATATGAAGGGATTCAGGAGGTTGATCGACTTCAGTATATAAAGTTCATGCGAAACCAGAATGGTGACCGCAGAGAAAAGAGTCTCTTACATAAATATCAATGCATCAGCTCTTTACAAGGCATGAATGCACGTTACATGGCGTTTTACCCTCCATGAGAACAGTCCTTGAGTGGTCTCTTGAGGCCTCGCAATTCTGCTCCCAGCAGTTTAGGTGCCGGTCCAAATTCCTCACTGCAAAAGAGAAAACAATAAACAGAGACGCATAGGTTAACAGCAGCAATCAAATCCTTGATTCTTCCTGGTTAAAGTGTTTAGGAGATTTAAGGCCCTGCTTTGAAATCAGAATGAAGATCTTATATATACGTTGCTCTATTATTCATTCAGTATTTATTATATATCATTGGAGAATGCAAGTTCTTACAGCTTACCAATGGTGGAGGTGGCTCACTTAAGATGTGGTTAGGGTAAGATTGTTGCCGGGGCATCATATGCTGCTGCAGCATTTGTGGTTGCCTGATGAAGACCTTTGCAAGACAAAAGTCAAACTTCTAAGGCACCATTAGCATTTAATTTGATGCTAAAAGGATGGTATGCTGGTAACGTATTTGTCTTAAAATTCTCTTCTCCTCATTTTTCCTACAAACTATCTTCTGTTCTTTGTTCTTTTCTCACCCTACCAATGGAAGAATTCTTCCTTGTGCGGTTGAGAAACCAAAGAGGACTCCCAAGTTGGAGCTAAAACATCGCAATACCTGGAACTCATCTGGGCGAAGCATGTCGACCAAGAAATTAAGCATGTCTGCATGGCAGATGGCCCCTGCTACATCGGTTCTTCGGCATATGAAGGGATTCAGGAGGTTGATCGACTTCAGTATATAAAGTTCATGCGAAACCAGAATGGTGACCGCAGAGAAAAGAGTCTCTTACATAAATATCAATGCATCAGCTCTTTACAAGGCATGAATGCACGTTACATGGCGTTTTACCCTCCATGAGAGCAGTCCTTGAGCGGTCTCTTGAGGCCTCGCGATTCTGCTCCCTGCAGTTTAGGTGCCGGTCCAAATTCCTCACTGCAAAAGAGAAAACAATAAACAGAGACGCATAGGTTAACAGCAGCAATCAAATTCTTGATTCTTCCTGGTTAAAGTGTTTAGGAGATTTAAGGCCCTGCTTTGAAATCAGAATGAAGATCTTATATATACGTTGCTCTATTATTCATTCAGTATTTATTATATATCATTGGAGAATGCAAGTTCTTACAGCTTACCAATGGTGGAGGTGGCTCACTTAAGATGTGGTTAGGGTAAGATTGTTGCCGGGGCATCATAGCCTCTTGCACTGTTCGGCATGGAGCCATGAGCGTACCGTGAGCTCCAAGATGAAGAGCTCACATGCTTTTGCAAATATGATCGGCATGTCCGAGCTAACCATCTGTTGAGCTACGTCTAATGAAATGATCAAGACCAGTGCTATACCGAAGATAGTGTGGCTGTGGTTGCGATCCCTCGCCTCGCAGAAGATGCAATTTAGAAAATTCATCGCAAAAAATATGGAATTTAGAATCTTACTGTAAATTGGGTTGATGTCATATATATCGTCATCATCCGCATATGACCTGTACGAACAATAATTCGTAAGCAAGGAAATCCAACAGGAGACATGAGGAAGCCGAGCAGATAAAAAAGGTCAAAGATCTTCTCACAATGTCGTTCTTGTCCTGGTCGACGCTCTCGTTAGAGATTATAAAATAATAAAATAAAAAGAGATAAGAAAATCAGATTTAGATGGTTCAATCAATTGACCTACGTTCATAGGCGGAGGAGCAAAACTATTATTACAACTGAGATAATTACAAATGCATTAGGAAAATGTTCCTAGGCCATAAAACACCTGAGACTACTAAACAAGAAAAAACTCAAACTATTTTAACTAAGCGTGGACTTAATAGTAGGTAAACCCAAATTGACAATTAGGTTTTTCTTGTGGTGCATCTAGCTTCAAAGCCCAGGCTCTTATTTATAGTTCCAATAGGAGATAACAAGCTTGATTTTCCCGATGTGGGACTTGCCAAACTAACAAATCTCCACCTTGGCATGTCCCAACAAAACTTGCTCCACCTTCACAAAAGCCCCAACGGGCAATCACCAACAATGAACACCAACCAAGTCCAAGCACTGCTTGAACTTGTAAATCAGAAGAGGCTTCGTCAGCATATCAATTGGATTGTCCTTCATATGAAATTTCTGAACAATGACCTTTCCCTCAGCAACAGTATCCCGAATAAAATGAAACTTCACATCGATGTGTTTCGTCTTCTCATGATACATCTGGTCTTTAATCAAATGAATAGCACTTTGACTATCACAGTTGTTAGGATCAAGAGCACTAAGAGGGGGGGGGGGGGAATTAGTGCAGCGGAAATCTTTCGACGATTTAAAACTTCGTTACTATGATAAAACCGGTTTACGTCTAAATGTAGATTCTGAAAATACTGAACTTGAAATATGTTTTGTAAAAGCGCAGAAGACAGTTTGCAGTTATGATGGGAATCAGAATATAAGCGCAAACTGAAATATGATGTTCGTACGAGAAAGCCTGATTTACGTCTAAACGCAAAATGCAGTAAGCTTGATCGTAAAAGCGCAGAATGCAGTAAAAGCGCAGAAGACAGTTTGGGCGATCTTCCGGCGAACATCCGACGAACCTTCGACGATGCTTCTGCGGACTTCCGGCAAACTCCTGGACTTGCGACGATCCACTTGGCGAGTTCCGACGAGCTTCTTTGGCAAGCTCCAGGACTTCTCGGATTTGTTCCCGCAGAACCTCCAATGAATGTTTCAAAATGTGTCGAACTCTCGAACTCCCAACGTGATCATAGTCTTGACTCTGGCGCAACTCCTGCTGCATGTCTTACTTTTATCGTAGTTAATCCTGCACACTTAAAACAAAACTTCGATCGAGGCAATTAATCCTAAGCAATTAACCAAGTTGTCTGGCATGTCATTGGTCCCTCGACGCTTTGTCCGATTCTTCGGCGCATCGTCCTCTCGTGCGGCCTATTGCCCAATCGGCCAGTTGACTCCGCAACTCCGATGTCCTTGGCGCAATATCCGCTCTTCTTGGCCCGATGCCCGAATCCAAAGCACGAAGCCTTCTGTCGATACGTCGACCGATCCACCGGCCCGACGTCCAATCTTCTGACATGTTTCTCCGGCACAACATGATTCTTCCTGCTTTAATTGTCTCATCCTGATCGAAGCATCCTGCGTCACTCAAAACGCGGATTAAAACATAAACACATATATCAAGTGGTTTCATCATCAAAATACGAGATTCAACAACAGTAAATTGTAGTAACACCTTGATGCAGACATAATTCACCGAACAAAACTCTTAACCATAAAACTTCTTTAATCGTCTCTGTCACTGCCATATATTCTGCCTCTGTAGTAGATAAAGCCACGACAGGTTGTAAGGAAGCTTTCCAACTAAGTGCACAACCACCAACGCAAAAAACATAGCCCATATATGGAACTTGCACCATATATTCTTCCTCTTCAACTGACTATGGTGACTGAGCAGTAGATAGCCAAAAATGGCTAGCAAGAGGAGTACTTACTGGCTTAACGTTTTTCATGCCAAACCTCTCCAAAACTTTCTTGAGGTAATTTTTCTGGGTCAGAAATAATTTTCCAACTCCTCATTCTCTTTTGATATCCATGCTAAGAATTTTTTTAGCTGCTCCTAAATCTTTCATTTCAAATT
>LVTN01000240.1:0-50929 GCA_001649415.1 Musa itinerans
TGTAATGTCGCCCCCAAGATTTCCCAATAGTAATCGTATAGGATATCCTTGGTATCTCAAGTTTAAGAACTAGACACACAATTGGAATCACAAAACTGTTATTTGACGATGAGGTATTATTAACCATCTAATATTACGTGAGCAGATCATTCAGTGAACTCATTCTCTAATGAGCACGTACACTATATCCCTAGTGTCCCCACACAAGTAGCTATGAGATTGTTGGAAAATCTTAGGGTAACATCATATGCGCAGCGGAAGAACAAAAAGCAAAAATCCCCAATTCCCATAGATATGTTCGTTGGCGTGTGAAGATTAATGCATAAAAATCCACGAAATAGAAAACCACGTGTGAGATAGATTGTGTTACTTAGGGAGATTGTATATTCTTGAATCCCTACAAATCTATAGGAGAGAGTGAAAGAGGTCAAGCGCCCTCCTCTCTAGCAGTGATCCACACAACAGGGCTGCGATGACGCTCCTCAAAACTTCAGGCCTGCTTTGAGGTGGAGAGGAGGAGAATAGGAGAGGCAACCAAAAGGCTCTAGCTTATGAACCACTAGTTCTCTCTTATTTATAGAGGTCCCCTATCAACTTAACCCCTAATGGATCCTCCCCTATTGGGTATTGGACCTCCATCCAACTATCCAAGTCTCTTAGATTAGTAGATCTCTATCCAATAATCTCTCATGGGCTCTTATTGGATCTCATTCATAGGATCCAATAATTCAGGGGCTTATTGGATATCCAATAAGATAGGGGCTCCAGCGGATATCTCATATTTGAACCTTTACTCATCACATTGCCTACCATATGTGTGTGACTCTCTAGGCCCAATATCGAACTGGCCATGAGTCATATCTATCAGAACTCATTTTGGCTCAATGAATTATTATCTCCATAATAATTCACTCGACTCATCGACTGCGAACGTACTAGGCCACTACACCATAGTCTATCCTCAGTTATCGTGTACTTATAGTACCTCATTCATCTAATATCCCAGAGACTGTATACCGGGTATAATGTTGTCAAACCCATACGGTTTCTACTCAAGTCTCGCTCTAATCGGATTCTCCTAAAGAACTCTTTCTTTCTCAATCCAAATCACCCTAGCTAGGGATTTGTCTGAGCAAGAACACATGGGACATTCCTCTCATGACACCGAGGTGGATAATCTTCTATCCACACTCAATAGCCCTCGTAAGGTTGACTACCACTCTCAAAGACCGGTTGTGCTAGATTTGGGACATCCAAACATACAAGTCCGGTATCAAAAGGTGGAGCACTCATACAGGACATCCTTGGTGTCTCAAGTCTAAGGACTAGATGCACCACTAGGACTATGGAATCGCTATTTGATAATAAGGCATCATCAATCATCCAGCATTCTGTAAGCGGATCAATCAATAAACTCATTCTCCAATGAGCACATGTATTGTATCCCTAGTGTTCCCACACGAGCGGCTATGAGACTAACTACATCCATTATATGGACGGGTATACAACATACCAGTCTATCCGGTAATCTCGATGTCCCTCTCGAGTAACCTATGACCAGGATTATTTAGGATCTGTATTTAAAGGTAAATTGGTCTCATTTCATATATATAAGAATATCACAATATATATGCATATATACAACAAGCAATATAAAGTGATAAATGTTAAAATATAATAAGTAAAAAGATTGCGTGTCAAGTCACACATGCCATCACTCACGTGATTGGCTTGTAGGGCACATATGACTAGCAGAGACCAGCTGCCTCCATTATATGGACAGATATATGGCACACTGATCTGCCCGACTATCTCGATTCCCTCTCAAGTAACCTATGACCAGGAATGTTTAAGGTCTGTATTTATAGGTAAATTAGTCTTATTATCATGATCTCATCTTAATCCAATTATCATTGCACAGTTCCATGGATATCACAATATATTTATCATCCAATATAAAGTGTAGAAATATAATAATAATAATAACTAAAAAGATTGTGTAACGTGTCACACGTGTCATCACTCATATGATTGGCTTACAGAGCACCTATAACTAGCAAACCCATCATAGTGGGTCCATCCTCCCACCCACAACGGTCAAATCAAGACTTGATATGCGAAAGTCGCTTCGATGGATTGATACTAATACTCCCGCCCACGATAATCTAATCAAGACCCATTACGAAGAAAGCCACTATAAGGGACTGATAGTAATACTCCCACCATGGTGGTCAAATCAAGACCTGCTATGGTAGAAGCCACTCTGACGAATTGATACCGAGACTCTCACCCATGATGGTCGAACCAAGACCCATTACAGCAAGAGCCACTCCGACAGACTGATACTGATATTCCTGCCCACGATGGTTGAATCAAATCCTGCTCTAATGGAATGATACCGATACTCCCACCCATGATGGTTAAATCAAGACCCGCTACAGTGGAGCCGTTCTGGTGGACTGATATTGATACTCCTACCTATGGCGGTTGAATCAAGACCCACTACGGCGGACTGATACCGATCATCCCTCTTACGTGGTCGAGCTAACACCTACTATTGCATAACTACACTCCCACCCAAACTATCACACCCCTCGAATTTTCCCGTTCAGGAAGCATGAACCTATCTTAAAATCGATAGTATTATGATTCAGATCAATAATCCAATTCCATGATCCAAACACACATTTGATGATACTGAGAAAACATTCAAGTCATTCATATCCATAATTCCACAAGTGCGGTATTCTATACAATCACAAAACTAACATGTACTACATATTTATATCATTACATAATTTTAACTTGACATTCCCAAAATCCTAATATGAGAGGTACTTTTCAAACATTTACAAGATACATCAATTCAGATTTATCATTAATATTTCATTACATACAAAATATACTTATAGATCAACCACCTTTCAACTACAAAAGATTTATCCCAAAAATCTTTTAGTCTTCCACTGCCTTAGCCCAATTTAAACATTTTAGTGAGCAACATGCTATCCTAAAAAAATTATATAGCAACGGAGTGAGCATATAAAGCTCAGCAAGTGACTAACATATCTATGGCAAAGAGGATAGTTTCAAACAAATAAGGCTTCAAAATATAAGACAGAGATACAAGAGTTCAAAGATAGCCACTTGGCATATGCAGAATTATAATGTCGTATTGTTCGAAACATGTTTTGTTTATAACAATGGAGTAAGGGCTAATTGGAGCATATCAATGGCAGATGAAACATTTTAGAACATATCAATGGCGGAGGAAATGCTTCGGAACATATGAAGCATTTTAGAGTATATCAATGACATATGAAGCATTTCGGAGTATATCAATGGCATATGAAGCATTTAGGAGCATATAACATTTCGGAATATATCAAAGAACAAATACAAAATAGAAGCTCAAACATCGCATTTGACATTACATACATTTCATTCTTATCCAAAGCACATATAAAAGCACATAACCAAAGCTCCGGATATCATATCAAACAGATAGAAGGTGAAGTGGGATCCCAAATATAATCTTTCACGTCTGTGAGCGTCATCCATCCATATCTGGATAAAGCTAGAAGGGGTCGGCATAGCATCGCGGGCTCTAAGCATATACCCTTTACCATTTCTAGCAAAGGTCCAAATAATCCCTTTACTATTTCTAGCAAATGTTCAAATAATCCTACAAACACCAGAGTACAAAAGGGTATTATGAACAATAAAGTTGGCACATATCGGAAATACATATGAAACAATGGAATGTATGTGCCTATACGAAACATTGCGATACAAACATAAAGTTTACATAACAGATTTAGGTATAAAAATACTTGTAGGATAAGAATATACAAAAATTTAAAGCAATAATGTAAAGCTGAATTGAAGTAAGGATTTTAGCTAAAATCAATTTCCAAATAGACGAAACAAGAATGGGCGAAATCGACCAAATCTCGATTCTGATAGAATTTGAGAGGTATATTGCATGAATTATTTGGATAACCAATTATACTCTAATTTATGCAAAATATAACTCATTCAAAAGATGTATCAATCTAGTTTTAGGTAAATTATATTTTGTATAAATAGGAGTTTCCAATAAGGAGTTATAAATAATTTAGTAACCAAAGGTCAGAGAACATTATATCTGTTTTATAGAATTCATAGAGTTGATTAGAATAGATGATTCAATAGGCATTTATGCTCTAAATCTTTCAAATTAGATATACACAGAAAGGTATATGAGTCTAGTTTCTAATAAATTATATTTCAAATAAATTAGAGTTTTCAACAGAGAGTTATAAGCAAGAGAGTACTGAAAGGTCAAAACTAATAATCTATATTTTACAGATTTCATAGGGTCAATTGAAATAACAATTTTAATAGGTAAATAGACTCAAAATTTATCAATCTTAGTATCAAAAAAAAGAACTATGAGTCTTTTTTTTTTTTATGAATCTAGCTTTTCCAAAATCAAGAATATGTGGAGAAAGTTATGACTAGAACATTACAAAAGGGTCAAATCTCAAAACAAATCTAGATTCACAGTTTTATTCCTAAACGATAGAAATATCAAGTATGAAATCAAAATCTTCCAAAGTTTTCAGAATTAAAATGAAATCAGAGATCAAGATTTCTGTAGGAAGGAGTTAGAACACTTGCATTAGAAAAGTTTGATTCCCAAATGTAGGGAATTGATGCAAAACCTCAAGCAAAGCAAAGTTTATTCTCCTTCTTCTCTTACTTTAATTCCTCTTTCTTTCTCCTCTCAAACCTATGTTGGCTACAGCTCTTAAGTTTTCCTCTTTTAATTTCCCCTCTAATGCATTATATTTAGCTCATATAAGGATTGCAATGTGACAAGTATACATGAAAGGAGCTTAGGTGTCATCCATAGAACAAACATAGGTGGCACCATTAGGTTAGCTAGTGACACATGTCCACCATTTTTTTTAAACCTAATATAAATCTTTTATAAATCATATTATATTTTTAATATTTATATTTAGGTCCCTATATTACAAATAGGTCCTTACAAAATTTTTAAAAATGAAGGATGTTACATAGGCGATCGAGTACTTGCCCCCAAAAGTGAAAGAAGGGGCAGACCCAAAATAACACCCAACCTCTCGTGCAGAAGGGGGAGGCAAAATTGGAGAAGGAAACCTCCCAAAACAAAAGGGAGATGTCAAAAAATGAGAGAAAATGAACTCATATACCGAAGGGGGAGAATAAAGATAGAGACGGAGGAAAAGAGAGAGAGGTCTCTTCGGTCAACACTCGTCTAATCAAATGTCACCCCAATAAAGTACAACCCACCCTAAACAGGCCTCGCACAAACCACCATGGTGCCAACAATGAACCCAAAGCTAAACAGTGATGACATCACTACGTAGGAACACAGGAAAAGCAACATCCTTCAAGACCTCCATTTGAAGCTTTAAACAATGCCTTCCAGGGGGATGAATAATAGGGATAATCCTAGTACTCCCCGGCTCCCCCCGTCATATAAGCAACACCTAAGCAAAAGCCCGGGAACCACCTACTCCCTACGACCACCAACAAGAGGTCACGTCACCTACCCCAACTTCCAAGAATAGGCCCACATGTCCCACTCCTGATTTATACATCAATAGAAGTCATGCCTTCACATTAATGACTGATGGCATACTCCGCCTTCACTAGTGTTCCCTTTCCAATGGTCAATAAAGAGACTACTCCTTACCTAACCCAAAGCAGCAAGGAAATCAGCCCAGAAGTATCCCTTAGCAAACTACCCTGGGCACCAAGGGCATACACTAGCAAGTCGCCCTCATTGATACCTCCGCCGTGCAGGGTATGGAGGGCCTTGGCAAATGCACATCTAGGCCGCTTAATGTCCAAGTATAAAAGGAAAGCTCCGAACCAAGCTAGGGCAAGCGAGCAAGAGCTCTTAATTCTCTCATTTACATTATTAATCTCCCTCTCTGTCTCTCTGACTTAAGTATCGCAAGGGTCGAGCCGAGACACCCCCGACATAAACCTATTGTGTAAGACCCTCGATACCATCCGGAGATACACCCAGAAGGCAACCCAATAGTAAGGATGACTTAGCTCTCTAGCTTGACTCTACCATACGATGGTTAGATCGCTCACAACGAATCACCTTTTCCGATAAACTCCCACACAGGATCGTTGTGCTAACTCTCTGTGTTAGCAAGGAGGAGTCATCACAAAGGACCTATACTTTCGACAGTGAATCACACTTTCGACAGTGAATCAATTGGACTGACTCACCGGTGGATGGTTTCTATGTGTTAACAATCATTTATTTGTATATATAAATATACTTATTCCTTTGTTTGTTGTTCCTACAAATATCAATTCGCTAATGGCAAAAAAAAAAAAAAAGGGGATATTTTTCATTTGCTTTGTTATTTGTGGATAACTTAGAAATCTGATTTGTGAAGATCGTGTGAGAGTAGTCAACCAAAGTAAAAGTAAAAGCATCAATGGCCGTACGCCGTCCTTCACCCGGTGTGCCCCGACGTCAGTCCCCAGCGGAGCACCACTGAGTACTCCGGAAGCTCCCCCAGCCCCGCGAACAGCGACTCCTCCTCCCCCGGCCCAGCCTCCCTCTCCTCCGCCATCGATCCCGTGGCCGCGTCGCTACCGAAATGGAGGGAGCCGTAGAGCAGCTCGTCGGAGCCAGCCGAGGTAGTGGAAGCGGAAGCCACGTCAGAGAACCATGGGAGGCGGCCGCCGTCGACCAGCTGCAGCGGCTCGTTCTTCCCGATCACGACGGGGTACTTCGCCTCCTGCTCGGGCGTGGACTCGAGCGGTCTGAAGCCTGACTGAGCTGGCGGCGCTGGCTCCTCTATGGGGGGCGGCGCCGGAGGAGGCAGACGGTTCTGGTGGTGGCGGCCGTTTCTGGGGAGGGGACAGAGGTGGTTGTGGTCGAAGGAATACTTGACGATGAGCTTGGTGGGGTCCAGGCGGCTGCACTCCGCCTGCTTCCTCGCCGGGCAACCCTTGCAGCTACTGCACCTGTAGTAACTCCTGCATGGCCACGAACGTACAAGAAACCAGAGCTCTCTCTCACACACACGCGGAAGCCAAGTACGCACCTGGGATAGGGGGAGCCTTTGATGGGCTTCTGCCCGTACTTCCTCCATGACCATGAATCCGACGGCGGGAACGCCTCACCGGCGTGTAGGGGCTTCGAGCCGACGGTAACCGACACCACTCGTTTCTGCACCGGCAGCCGGCTGTACAAGAAGCTCTACTTGGTTCAAAACACACAAACTCAGCACTTGTCAGCTGGGAACTACGAGTTCCTACCTTCTCTTCGAACAGGAAGACGAAGAAGAAGCCAAAGGTGGGGTGGGTTTCAGCTCGCGGTCACCTCCGCGGTCCTCCTCGGGCTTCCATGCATCCATAACCAAAAGCTCTGATGAGGAAAAGGAGACCTCCGTGGCTTCTGTTGGCGTCGGCTGTCCGCACTTTCCTTATACGCGGTTGCTCTCCACGTCTCTCTCCGATGATCGTTACCCAACTAAATTATCCGAGGTTTTGATATCATGCTGACTCAAACTGTCACCTTCTCTCTCTACCCTTCGCATCTGCCTCGTACAAAGTAACGTTACGTAAACGATCGAACAGGCGACAGCATTCCGTGATCGGATTCGAAGATTTGTCGGTCCCCAAAAAAACGCATAAAGGGGGATTGACCCGCTTGGATTCTCACATCCGTATTACTTTGGGTGGCCGTCACTATTGCAGGTTTCTTGGTTTCATTGTACACCATCTTATCATGTGCAGAGAAGCTATGTGATCATCCTACTTCTGGTTTATTCATGCTGAAAAATGGTAATCATCCCTCAACATTAATTTCTCTTAAATCGAACAGCCTTTGCAGGCAGGTTTCTTCTCTACTCGGTGACATTGTGGTATCGCCTATGACCAATCATTATGATTATACTATTCATTTATCATTTATATTCTATTCGCATAACTTTTACTTAATTCTTACAATCCAATCCATTGGATGAAACATTTAGATTGATTTATAGAATTTTACTGATTTACTAGTGTTAACTTAATCTGAAGTTTCTTGTATCGATGATTATCAATTCTCAGACTTAATGAAGTTCAATTATCAATTCTCTCTTTAAATTGAGTCGTGATAAAATAGCATTAGACTTGAGTAAAAAAAATTTATTTAATAAATATAAAAATATATATGATATCTGGGTTTATAATAGCTATAAAAAAATATATAAAAGGCTAAGTAGAAAAAGAGTATCAATACTAATTATGATATCATAAGTGTGAAAAAAGAAAAATGTATTGACTTATCAGGATTGAGTCTTTTGAATACCAAATGACTATTCACATATCAATCCAGAAAGTGGGTAAATGATAAATATCTTACGATAGATTGATTATGATATAATTTTTTGTGAATCTAAATGACGATAAATCATGCATGTAGTCGATCCAATTAGGACTTACAATTTTTTTATTATAGTATAGGTTGATTATGATAGGAAAACGATAAATTTTAAACATATAAGGAATAAAATAGATAAAAATATAACAAACATTGTATACATAATTAAGAGATTAGAAATCTTTAATGTATATGATTGGTGATTTTTGATATGAAAGTTAAGAAGGTTTAGTGTTCAACTATTGAAGTTTATCATCTTCTCTCATATTGTTCCCACTGTTAGAGATTAAATAAATTTGATCAAAACCTCACATAAAGTAGTTTATGATCAAATTAAATAGATATTATTTTCTGTCTCACTTTCGTAACTCTTGCTGAGAATATTCCCAAAAATCAATATTTTGTCATCAGATGATGCTTTTTGTTCCCATCTCCATCTCGACCGTCCAACCGTCCAGATAAAGAGATCCAGTCCAGATCTAACGGTTCAGACGACGCGGCAATTGCTTTAGCACATTACGTGGAGAAACCTTTATGTTCTCCACCCAGCACCAGACCCAGGCATTCACCTAATTGATCTTAACCGTCCATTCGATCGATTTGGTCAGACGTGAGTGGCGTCAACAGCCCTTGATTGTCGCCACATTTTGCGTTGATGAGGGTGAAGTTTTGGGTATTATTGTAGGGTGTGTAAAGTCTTCTACCATTTCATTTCCCTTCCGTTTGGGTTTGCTTCAGCGCTTCGGTTGAGCGTCTGGAAGAGCGAGGGCGGAAGAGAGATCGAGGCGAGGCGATGATGGGCGACGAGAAGTCGTCGAGTCCAATGGGAAATAGGGAGAGGGATCGTGAGCTGCTCATCCCCGTCGCGGACCACGACTCCGATTCCAGGGCTTCCTCATCCTCCGCTTGCCCTAACCACCACCACCACCGCCACTCCCACACCGGTAGAGAGGTGGCCTACCTCCACCGATCTCTTCGTTCTTGTCGATCTTCTAGTCGGTTTGATGCATTCCTTTTTCGATTTCGTTTTACATTGTTTCCGCTCATTTCCTTTTGGTTTTGTGGTGATCGGCGATCATTGTCGCCTCTGTGATATGGATGTTCATGGACTTCAGTCTGGTTTTAGTTCTTGTTTTTAGGGTTTGTTCATGAGCCGCGGAAGGATGCTATTCTTTTGACCTAATTAGGCTTGAAATTGGAACATATAATCGTATCTTCTCGCAAATTTGGTGTAAGGAATTGGCATCAAAGAAAAAAAATCCTTTCTTTTCCTGATATCTGAGGTTAACAATGTTCAGATCAATGACATCGAATCGTGTTAGACGTGCCTTGGCCGTTTATCTGCGAGGAAATATGTTGATGGTAGAGCTCATTTGCTAAAATATATGAAGTTTAGCTGCAGCATATACTGAACTTCTCTAATTATTTCGTGCCTTGTACGTCACTTTTATTAGTTGAGCGGAATGCTCAAATGGAGAACTTTAAAGCCCTTGCCATTGTTTCCCGTTGCTATCTCACTGTGGCAAATAGTTTCCGTCTTAACACCATACCCACATTCGATTTAAGTTTTCACTACAGAGCCCGTGATGTTTGCCACTGCATTAACTACTGGAAAAAGGTTATGTGGCTCTTCTTTATGTGCTAACTGCTCTCGTTTTGAAATCCTTATCAAGTATTGTGACGATATATGTAGACTTGATGCTTATCAATGCAGCTTTTCCTAAGAAATGGTTTTACTAATCCATTTCTTCAAGTGCAGGCGTTTTATATAGTCATCCACAGTTGGGCTTCGAAAAAGTTCATGACAGGATGGTCAGCTTCTTTCATCTATATCCAGCATGAACTTACATATGCTTTTAGTTTTGATCTTATTAACTAGTGACCGATCACTTTTTCTGCATTTGCAGTGTGATCCTCTTTCCAATTGCTATCACCTTTTATATCACCTGGTGGTTTATTCATTTTGTTGATGGATTTTTTTCTCCGATCTATGCTCAACTTGGGATAAACTTATTTGGTATGCACATTATTATTATTTTTCAAAATATTCTATGTGATTCAAGTGACAATTCAGATGCTGTACATTTATTGTAATGAAATATTTATTTAAATGATCTTTGTAGCTGAGTTTTCCATTACTGGTTTCTGTTTGGAAGTACTTGTTCTCAGATGGTTGTTGATTTTTCCTGGATGCTTTTTGAAGCTGAGATTGTTTCACTCTTATCGAACATATTCTTTGATAATATAAAACTGGAACCATTAATGCTTCTTTGGACCTTCCATTTTAAAGGCCTGTCATTTTTCTTCTCATTCTTAAGCTGCAAAACCAGTCTGGCTAACCTTGCAGTTCACATTTGACATAATACACTTCTTTCATTTGAAAATCCAAGGACTGTTGTAAAATTTCAATTACTCTAGCAAGTAGCAACCTTAAGGTTCCTATGCTGATTGGGCATCACTAATTTTCATTGGAAAGTCCAATGACTGAGGGTTTCATCTTTCGATTGCTCAAGCCATCTTTCTGGGTCTGATGGATCATATGTATAGAAGCTTGAAGACGTGTACTCTGAAATTAGTACATCCAGGAAGAAGTGGGTGATGGTCTGTTTTGCAAGTAGCTTGCCGTGGTTTTCGGTCAATCAACTGGGTCACTTGTCTTATTTAGTGAGGTTGAGCAATTCGTTTTCATTTCTTGTTTGTGATACATTCACGTCTTCATTTTTATGTACTTTCATATGTTATTTAAGTATCTACATGTGTGTTCATCCACGTGTCTTGGAGCATGCGCTACACATGCACAGTTCTTGGAGCATACTCAACAATGTGCATGCACAATTGTATCATGTAAATTTTTCTTGCTTTGTCCTCTCTTATGCTTGGGGTGGAACATTTTGGAAGCACTTGGGGTTTTTCACTATTGTGGACCAAACACAGGTGTAAGATAGCTAAATTTGAAGAAGAGCCTTTGCCATAGATTCTTTTAATTTGTCCCCCTTCCTGTCAATGTTTTGTTTTCTAAATGCTGAATCCTTACCTTCCCAGGACTTGGTTTTGTAACTTCCATAACCTTCATTTTCTTGGTTGGAGTGTTCATGTCATCATGGCTCGGTGCATCTGTCCTTAGTCTTGGCGAATGGTTTATCAAGCGGATGCCATTTGTTCGTCACATCTACAATGCCTCTAAGCAAATTAGTTCTGCTGTCTCACCTGGTAAGTAATTTCTACTTGTTCAATTTTTCAAACCTAAGTATATATATCACTGGTTCTTTTTTTTTTTAATACAGACCAGAATAAACAAGCATTCAAGGAAGTTGTAATTATCAGGCACCCTCGGCTTGGTGAACATGCATTTGGATTTATCACTTCCACTGTTGTTCTTCAGGTCTTGTCAGCTGTCATCGTTAACTATTGGTGGCATTATGTGTTGCATAATAATTCATGATGGCTTTTGTGGTTCATATTCATGTTTATGTGCATAAACAATTTTGTTTTATGCACTGGTCCAAAGATCTGATTCTCCCTTTGGTGTTTTACAATGAGACAGTATATCTTACTCTTTACGTGCATTTCAGTTCATCCTTAAAGCTTGATAAGAAAAGCCTGGTAGTTGCCCAAATCTTCATTAATGAACAGCTGGGGTAAGTGTCTGGTGGGATGGAGAGCTGATGGCGTGCCAAGTTGCAGCACTGCACTAGAGACTGTGACAGAGAGAGAGAGAGAGTAGAATAAGATCATTGGAACAGGGCAGTTCACAAGCAATCCTTTAGGGTAAAAAGTGTGGGAAAATGTCTCTATCATGGTTGGTAGATCAAGATTTACAATGCTTTCTACTTGGTAGCATTTATATGAGGGTTCAGGTTTAACTTAAAGTTCTTTTTTTCTAAACAACATAAGAAAACTAGGGTTCAAGTGGACACTTCAAGGCACTTCTATACACATATCGTAGTGCCTGACCTTCAAAACTCATACAGTGCTCCCTAAGGTGGGTTTGATCAATAACAGGGATATGCATGTTGTCACTGATACATATGCGACATTTACCCTAGTTAAATCCTTCAATTCATTGAACTTCTTTTGAAAATATCTGCAGGGAAACATCCTCTCTGGTTGCTGCAGGAGTAGGTTGTATACTTTGACTTTCCTCAGATGCTGAATTGGCAAAAGTCTCTTGCACTGAATTTATCTTTTTTTATCACGAGGAATACCTTGATATGGATGCTAATTAACTTATCTGCAGCATGTGCAGATAACTAGTTAAGTGAAAGAGCATACTACTCTAGTTAACTAAAAGAGAGGGCTTCACTCTGATAGGACAGTAAGGGAGTTCCTATGATACAGAGATTGTGGTCCTCGAGTAGTAGTCGTATTCAAACATTTAACTAGCTTTAGGTTGACATGGGTTATGTATTAGAATTATTGAAACATTATTACTTATTTGAAACAACCACTATGTTAGGCGACCCCAAATAGTTGGGACTTCACAGTTTTTTTGTTGTTGTTGAAACAACCACTATGTGAAGACACATGCATTGTAGTGCTATCAAGTCAAGTTTTTAAATCATGATCAGATCATTATGTATCAACCATTATTTATTGGTTTGACTAAGTATTGGTGTCGAGACATATAACTTGTTACCGGTATCTATGTATTTAATTTTTTGTTATTTTATTTGATGATACAAAAATCACACTGGTCCTAGGTTAATGAAACAGGCACCACACTGGTGTTAAAATCCTTGTGTCAAGTAAATAATTCTTTGACTGACCACACATAGCTTAGTTCTTATTGTCATCTTGAATGACGGGCTAAGTGGTTTGATCAACCATAGTTGCATTATTTCCTGCTGGATGCAGATACTGTCTATGTTATATGCATGGTTGCTCCTTTTCTTAAGGCTTTGGCTTTTCTCTATGACCTCAATGGGCTTTACATGGAATGAGTGAACATTGTATTCCAATTTGTGGCCTAGGATGACTTTCTATTAGTCCTGCCTATAGCCTCAGGTCATGTGCCATTGTCCAAAAGACAAAAAAGGTAAATAATTTTTGTCTTCACTTGAATATTGAATTTGCATGTGCATGAGCAACGTTTGGCCTATGCATCATTGTTGTTAGTGTTTTTCTCTATTTCTTCCCGGTGGCTTGTCTATAGTCTCACATTTCTCTTTTCAATTGATCTTCCAACAGAGTTATTCTGGTGAGGAAGAACTCTGCTGTGTCTATGTTCCAACCAACCATCTTTATATCGGTGACATTTTTCTGGTCAGCTCAAAAGATGTTATCAGACCAAATATTTCTGTTCGTGAAGGAATTGGTAGATTTCTGTCCTTTTTAATTGTTTAATGCACTTTGCCTATATTCGTTTATCATTAAATATCAGTCAAAATTAATATTCATGATATTCTTTTCATGCGGAATGCAGAGATTGTTGTTTCTGGGGGTATGTCAATGCCTCAAGTTCTGTCAGCACTGGATCCACAGACAGTACCTGATAGAGCTAGATCTGGCAGAATTTACCCTTAGTTGCTGCTGGCAGATATAGCAGGGCAAAATTTTCATTAGTTTCAGGTAGTGGAAGACTTCCCGGTTTTTTCTTCGAGCGGTCTGGCAATTCTTGATGGCTCTTAACACACTTCTTTGGCTTGGTTCGTTTGCGACTTGTAAATAGGTCATAAGAAATTTTGCAGAATTCTACATGCTAATTCTGTGTGTCACCTGAATTGCTGCTTCCCGGTGTTCTACTTCAGCTTCTTCACATCGTAATCATTAGGTAACGTACCATTTCAGCATTATGGATTGTAGGAAGACCTGCTATGATCTTATTGTGTCTTCAGTTAGGCGGTCTACTTTTTGGTTCTCTTTTTGGTTTCTAGCTACTAAAAGAAATGGTTGGAGGTAATACGATGCTTCTTCAGTCACTTTGCTCGTAACTCCTTTGAGATGAGAAAATTATTGACTATTTTGCATACAAAAGTGAATTAGGTAATCCATTGTCAATATTTTTCTGCCCAGTTTTTGAGTGTATAGTAACACAAAGTTGTATTTGTCACTGATTGCATCACTTTGTAAAGTTCAATCGTAGGAGTGCAAGTGGCAATGGGTGTTTTTTTTAGAATAAAGAGATAAAAATATATATAATAATGAAAAGATAATAGAAAAAAAAAACTTGGATAATTATTAAATCCGTTTTAGGTCGAGCAGGCAGGATGAAGAAGATAAGGCCTTACCTTGGCACATTTCACAGCTTTGTATTACTAAATATATGATTTGATCTTTCCACCTTGATCAATATGATCGAACTTTAAGATTTGAATACTTCGATCATAATTATAATTTGGTTTTTTTCTCAAATTCTATTGGTATGTTCTTCTTCCTCTCCTCGAGTAAATTAGGAAATTAGATCAAAATTATTCATGTGCTCATGTGACAACTTATGAAATACGAAATAATTGTCAGATTAATCAAATTTATTTTAAATAAAAAAAAGATAAGATTAGTTTGGGGTCGATGCACCCCAACCATCTCTCTCTATTTAAATATTGATCTAGTTGGTTCGTTACTTGTCGATCTCCATCTTTTACTCTTCCTCTATCTATTCATCTCATCTCATGCTATTAGTTCGGGACTTTTCTTCCTCTCTCTCTCTCTCTCTCTCTCTCTCTCTCTCTCTCTCTCTCTCTCTATTCGTCTCATGTTGTTGGGTTCGGTACACTTGTCTTTCTCTATCTTTTATTTTGGTTTTGGAACTGAACTGCTCCATCTTTTACTCTCTTAACCTTGGTTCTGTAACCCAACCATCTTTTTCTAAAAAAATATTTTAAAATTAAAAATAATTAAAAAATATTAATTATTTTATAAATCAAAAATTAAAAATAATTTAAAAATTTTTATTAATTATTTTATAAATCAAGAATCACCGGTTCAAACCGGAACCAAAAACGCAAATTCCCCAAAATATCAAGAATCGTATCTGAACCATTGAGATCTGATTCCGGTTAGGTTCAAAAGTAACGATTCACCGATCGTGCTTTATATAAATTACAGAAACAATTCTTGCTGAAAGAGTATACAGCATCACATCAACCCTGCAAACTGTGGTTTACCCACAAGCAGCAGGTGCACATGAATCCTATATAGCAACAAGAAAACACAAGTGGGAGAAATTGTACAACAAATGTATACATAAATCAAATCCTATACAGCAGAACTGGATTCTGAGGTGCTGTTCTTCTTCAATCTGGTGATCTCATTATATGCTTCTTCGTCACCGCCCGACGACTCCTGGTTCGGATCAGACTCGCTGATCGGCTCACTAAATAAGCTGCTCATATCTTGATTTGCAAATGCCATCCGCCTTAACCTTACCATATGCTCATTATTTTGGCTAGAATCATAAGTGGATGAAGCCTGGAGAGCACTGTAGCCTGGCAAAACTTCTCCATGCAACATCTCAAGAGATATTTCTCCTTCCAAGAATCGAACAATCTGCACAATCCAAATCAAACAAGTCATTCCTGTTTCCTAAACTTAAAGACTCATTAGATATGAACATTGGTATTTCCAAGCAGGCCATAAACAAGATCTACTATTTTATGTGAGAATGGATGTAATTAGAAACCAGAAAAAGATAATATGCAAAAGCAGAAAATTGTTAGATGATCTGCATCTTGAACAAGAGCATTGGGAGTGTAAAAGTAGAACCTGATTCGTATCGGCAAGCTTTATTTCTTTGATTAGCAAGATTATCACTAAGCATGCATCAACAAGAAGACAAATAGGCCAATTTACCTGGCTCATCCTTGGACGAAGTTTTGCAGATTGGCGCACGCAAGCAGCAGCACAAGCAATCATACGTATCATCTCATTAGGGTCGTAGTTCTCTAGATGTGGATCGATCAGGGCCTCGTAGTTGCCCACCTCTGCAGCTTGTGTCAGCAAAGGTCTTGCCTGTAACAACAAGTCAATTGCATCAATTAAACAATTATGTTCCTATGACACGAGAGAGAGAGAGAGAGAGAGAGAGAGAGAGAGAGAGAGAGAGAGAGAAGAGAGACAAACAGCGTCAACCAGAAAAGCTTAGGTCAATTTTAACTTAAAATCACTAAAAAGTTCAAACAATGCAAATTGGAGACACTGGAATTATCAGTTGCTTGGCCTGCAAAATCAAGATGTAGATACAATGTGATACTAATTTGGAAACATGAGAGCAGAAGTCAGCTTTTGTAACAACCATGATTAAGAATGTCTTCAAGTCCTCATTATTTCCACAATGTGGAAGGTTTTCTGGATATAATAGGCACTTCAAACAGTTGCCTTTATTATAATCCATGGGCAACAGCTGTGTAACAATAGAATTATGATCTATAATGATCATGCAGTCTAGCGATAAGCAAGCTATTACAGACGGCAACAATAACATAATTTGCAAAACATGGACCTAAATCTTGTGAGGTAAGACAACATAGATGTGCTTCAAAGTTCTTGACCGTGTTCTAAATCCTAATTCAGTTTATATCCAAACAGTATGAGAACTACATGCCATTTATGAATTCACAATTGATGAAACAATTGTGCAGTACTAAAATGCCAATTCAAAAGCCATGTTATCCAGAAATGTTCACAGTTCAAGGAACAATGCGATCGGTGCAAATACAATAAAAAGATTCTATCGGAAAGAGACCAACCCAGGTGACCAAAGACTCGTCCATGTAAGATTGATTTGAATAAACAGGTCTTCTTCCAGTGATTAACTCCAGCATCACGACCCCAAAAGAAAAAACATCGGATTTATCTGTGAGTCTGCCAGAAGTTGCATATTCTGGTGCCACATACCTACAGGAAAAAGAACACAAGACATGGTGTAACTACAGGTATCTTGTATCACAGAGTTGAATGACAAATATTTTGATGTCTGGCCTACAAGAAAAATTGCATACAGATTTCGTGAATTGAATGACATAATCCAAATGATTAGCAGTTTTGAATCAGTTTTTACATGAAAGGCTAATATAACCAAGTCAAAGACAAACTGAAGGAAATATGCTTCATCCCCACCCAAAAGTTCCCACAACTCTGGTCGAAACATGGGTGTCACTTTCACCTTGAAACTTAGCCAGTCCAAAGTCTGAAACCTGCACGTTGTCTTCAACTTAGTAATCCTCAATCAAGGATTTGTCACTGGATCAGTCAATAGTTTATAAATGATCAGGACACGAGAAAGAGATGATAAGTGATCATTTATCCTACCTTTGCCTCAAAGTTTGAATCAAGAAGGATATTGGCTGCCTTAATATCACGATGAATAATTTTAGGGCGACCTGAAGAAGATCAGAGGTGATGGTATTATAGCATAGTTCCATATATCGTCACATGAGCACGGCCAAAAAATTAGCCTTGAAACTATAAAAGAAACAGAGGAACTGACAGTCTTCATGCAGATACGCTAATCCCTTTGCAGAACCCACAGCAATTTTATATCTGGTTGGCCATTCCATAGTTGGTTGATCCTTCCCTGCATAAGAACAAAATTACATTAAAAGGGAGAAACAAACACAAAGAAGCAAGTAGAAAGCAAATACAAATTGCCATTTTGGAGGTCTCGAATCAACAGAATTTTGAATGAAAAGCCTATGAACTGCAGAGCCATAATTCATGCTGCACTTATGTAGAATTTTTTTTCCAGACTACTTCTGTTAGTTCCACATCAACAAGATACAACCACCACCTTCGAGGTAGCTCAGTAGCAGACCACTAAGCTAAGGAGCTATATATCAACAGGAATGGAACTTATTCTTTTTGTATTAACAGATTGGATGATGTTTTGCTATTCCTTTGGTATTAATGCGTTGGATGGTGTTTTACGATCTCCTGTCAACAAACAGGAACTTAACCATGCCAAAGGAAGCTAATTTTAACTATGCTTTTAAGTCATTATTAAGATTGGAATTCATTCAAAAATCATTATACTTCACTGAAAAGAAAATAAATAATAAAAATAAATATTTATATTATCACCGAATAATATTAGAGAAAAACTAGACGAAACAAATAGATCAAAGAACACCAGAAATACAGAAACACGAAGAGGTAACATGAAAAAATCAAGTCATAGGGAAAAACTAGATCGAGAAACAGTTAGCATGAACAACTAATATCCATGTAAATAATATAATTATCTTGTGTTATTAGTTTCGATGATGTGAAAATATGACATTAATATGCTAAATAAAAGCATATCCATAACAAACTGTCTTGCACTACTTTTAGCATCAATTTCTTTTAATTTCCAATCACACAATGAACTTCAGCAAAAATCATTACGTATCGTATTCAAGTTCCAAAAGAAGCGGATATAAGAAACAATGACTAGGTACTCATGCGATTAAAGATTACCATGTAAGTGGAATTCAAGAGTCTTATTCAGAAGATATTCATATACAAGTATCCTCTGGCTTCCAGAAATGCAGTATCCGACCAATGATACCAAATGTCTGTGGTGAACACGACTGAGCTTCTCCACCTCTGCCCGGAATTCCCGATCCCCCTGTCCTCCTCCGGACATCAATTTCTTGATAGCAATTTCTTTTCCATCAAATATTCCTTTATAGACATGCCCAAAACCGCCTTTTCCGAGAAGGTTAGCATCAGAGAATCCATCTGCTGCCATTGCCAATTCTTCATATGTGAAGGCAATCTTCGCGAATGAAAGAGCAATTTCAGGTGAAGATGGCAAAAATGGATTTTCAGGTTCAGAGAGCTGGGAACCAGAACTCAAGTCTTTGCTTCCTGCAGATGGCTTTGTGGCAAGAGTATATATTGCTGGTGAGGTTGGAGCATATGGATCAACTGATGATGCAAAGAGAAGATAGGGTGAGTACAGAATATGGAGAACAAGTTTCTCATAAAATCAGAGAAGTATAGATTGAACTAAAAAATATCTATAATAAATCCAAAATGGTATCCTACAGTTGCAAACCTATCTTATATTTCCAGATAAAGTGATAAATCACAGTCAATTGCAAGAGCAAATTATCCAGAAAATAAGAAATCCATCACTGTGTAAGGAGAATAGGAAAAGCATTATTTTTCTATCCATAATAATCACAAATTTCACCAATTAAATACAGCCATCCTCATCTAGTGAGATGATATCTAAAATGAACAAATTACCACTGTTTGCTCAAAAAGAAAAAACAGACTCTTTGAGTTTCACATTTCAACTGCAGTCGAATGCAAAGTTGAGTTAGTAAAATTGGATTTGCCAATACAAATGAAAACAGTATCTGCTTTAATTTTTACCATTATAACAATATCAATCGTTAGGGTTTTAGATTCGAATATATATATGTGTATTTATATATATATATATATATAGAGAGAGAGAGAGAGAGAGAGAGAGAGAGAGAGAGAGAGAAATAAGCACCTAAATATGGCGGCGGAGCAGGAGGCGAAGACCACTGCCTTCTCCTCCTCCAGTAGCAAAAGAAGAATATGCCCAACAACAATGCGATGATGGCAGCAGCAGCGGCAACTCCTCCAACTATTGCTGCTGTCGATGTCTCGCTTGACTTTGTTGAAGACGGAGGTGGCGGCGGTGACGCATTAAACGGAGGCGGAGGGTTGGAGGCTGAGGGGGCGGGTGGCGGTGGAGGAGATCCCAGAGCGGTCGGTGGCGCAGGAGGCGACGGAACGAGCGGCGGGGGAGACGGGCTCTTCGGTGGCGGCGGAGGTGGCGAAGTCGGTGGCGATGGTGGGGCCGGAGGGGGAGACCGGCTCGGCGGAGGCGGGGGCGGGTTCACCGGTGGCGGAGGCGACGGTGGAGGTGTGACCGTAGGAGGAGGAGGCGATGGCGACACGGGAGGCGAGGCAGGAGGCGCCTGCGGCGGAGGAGACACCGGGGGAGGGGTGGGGCTCGACGGAGGCGGCGTGGGCGGAGACGCGGGCGGAGACGTCGGCGGAATACCGGGCGGCGGCGGCGTCAGCGAAGGAGACGAGGAAGGTGCGGGCGGAGGAGCTGTTGGAGGCGGAGAGGAAAGAGGCGGCGACGTGGGGTTGGTCGGAGGAGGAGCGGAAGGAGGCGGCGACGTGGGGTTGGTCGGAGGAGGAGCGGAAGGAGGCGGCGACGTGGGTTCGATCGGAGGAGGAGCGGAAGGAGGCGGCGACGTGGGGTTGGGTGGCGACGGCGTGGGGCTCGAGGGCGGAGGAGGCGACGACATGGCGGCAAAACCGGGTGCAATTGCCGGCGGGAAACCTGTTCAGACACTACTTAATTCTCGCCCGTTGGCCCTCCAAATAATTAAGTCAGAAGAAGAAGAGGAAGAAGTCCAAATTCCATTTGAATCTTAATCCCCTAAATTCTCCGTAATCAGTAATTAGCCAACATCTCCAATTCGTATTTCTCTTAAATTACATGACATTTAAGTGTCAGCGCCAATAAGTGCACGCCGAAGACTACTCGTTTGTAACGACCAACGAAGGCGTAGTTGAGAAGCTCAGTCTCTATCGTTAACGTTGAAGTCAAAACCACTAACCTTTCCACAGCGTTGATCTATATAAATAGAACATGCAATGAGTTATAACCGCACGCATTTGGCTCTCACTGTGCACAATAGAGAGGCTACAGTGGATCAGATTTAACTATCATCGACAACATCGAACCCACACACACCCACCAAGAAAGAAGCATTGGGCAGTCGATGCAACTCACTATCCGCCAAGCCAACTAAAAACAAGACTAATCCCATCAAATCTTTGCCGTTTGGTCATCTGCGAACATCCCTCTCTTCTCAAGCAGAGAGAAGTTATTTATATTCCCGCTTATTATACTGTCATGTAACCGCGGGAAGGGATGTTTCTTCTTCCAATGCCGTAGTTTTTTATCTGCCTCCTCCAGTTGTGCAGAGCTGAGCATTTCGAATTAAAATAAATAGGTTGAAGTCAATAGAAGAATCAGCACACGCAAGTGACGTGAGAAATGATAAATACGTTCCCACCTTAAGAGAATTATAGGCTGAGTCGTACCACAGATATGGGTTTGATGTCAGTAGGAAAAGCCGCACACGAAACCAATGAGACAACTTCAACTAATCAATTTGTGTATAAATGTCTAGCTCCTAAACTTAGCTCAGCAATTGAACTTGAGATCTAATCAACATACTTGCAAGCATCAACTAACTTCTTTATGTTTGTAACCATATACCTTATCACCAGCAATTTATATATCCAAACACAAAGCTGGCTAATATTTGCAACCAACAGCATATATAATGCTGCAGGCCAACTCCTATAATTGAAGTCATATCATCAGAAGAATGGCACAACTGATCGATGACAAGTTGATCAGATTTACTCATTACTAAAATCTATGTAAATCTTTTTTTTTTTTTTTACTTGCAAGTTAAAAAAAAAGGATTTCCAAGTATGTTATATCAACAGCATATTGTAAATCTTTTTTTTACTTGCAAAAAAGAAAGATTTACTCATTACTAAAATAAGCTTTGACACACACACAAGCTAATATATAACAATTCTAACAACTTGACAGAGAGATGCGATTTTAAAGTAAATAATGCTTGAAGGTTCATGCAATCACTTCGCAACATACTTTAGACGCTTGCACACCATGTATCATAGAATTAAATACCACAGTTGACCAATGCCAGTTTGACTGCACACCGATAGACCCATACTGTAGTAAACCTTCATACCAAATCCAAAACAATTTCTAAATATTCATTTAGGTCCGCACTGACCATATCGATTCCATACCAATCCTTGTACATATCAATCCAACCAAGTTCAGGTACTGGTCTCCAACTTGTTCAAGTATTGCAACAGATTCTTGACAGCATGAAAGCATAGATCATCTTTAAGTTCAGGTGTCATTACTCCAAATAAGATTCTGAAACTACTTAGTGCTTTCTCAGCATACAATGGACCTTATAGACTGCAGACTGATTGTGTTTCAGGATCCATGTTCATACATATTGCTAATTGGCTTCTCCTGTAATTATATCAGTGTGAGATTTTCTTATGTCAAAGATTTGTGAAATCCTAATTTGGTCTTTACAAAACAAAACATTGAGTTGAGAACTATCGTGCAGTTCCTATGGGCTCTCTACAGAGAGGAACTCATCATTTTAAGCCACTAGTCTCTGAGTACTTGATAACGACATATATCATGTCATTTCTAATTTAGACCAACAACCTCAACAATTCAAAATGTCCTCAAGCACCTGAAGAAAGAAAAATAGTATTACACAACACATGAAAGTAAGTTTTCCAAAGCTACAAAAGCATAGGATTCAAATGGCAACAGACTGCACAACCAACCAAGTCAAAACATACGACATCCGTATATCAAAAATGTAATTGCAGCAACGACATAGCTTGACAAGATATTTGGTGCAATTAACCAACATTGTTCATTGTTTGTCTTCTGGAAACTACTATTTGACACTATCAGCACTTGCAATGTGAGGCAATTCAGTATCCAATTCCATAAATTTAGAGTGCAGGCCGGGTACAAGCAACTACCAATATCTTCCAAATGATTGAATTCCCAGCAATCACTATTTGATCTGCTTTCTATGCAATTCATCTTATACACACTAACAATGACCAACCTTTTACGTCAGCATGGACAGGTATAACCGGTCGATGAGGACAGGATTCCTATCAATTTGAATGGTGCTTGCTTGTGGAGAACATCTCAGCTGTCATCACAAGAAGCTGCTTAATTCACATGAGGGCTCATTATTCTACTAAACATTTCATTCACAGGGTCTGCAGATAGTGTTAGAAATTCATGTATCGCTAGTCGAGAAAGGACCTTACCTATAATTGCAGCATAACAACTATCAGCAATGGTTACTTCAAATGAATTACCTTATCTTTGATCTTTACTATACACTACCAAGTGACCTAGATAAACATTATAAGATGCACAATCAGAAGGAAAGGGAAACCACAAGTACACCATGGATTTACCATAAGTCATGGTTCTCACACATCAAACTCAAGCAGAATTATGGAACATGATGAAGTAACTAACGACGGATCAGGCAACCGCGTTTCTGAATCGTACAGAACTCTGACGACCAACATCACGATATCGCCATCAGTAATAGTATTATTATTTCAGAAGAAAGGGAAGCACACAACCTTTGACGGATCTCTCACAGGAACTTCCTCAGAGGCCTTCCGGCGTCCTCATCTTGCATGTGCTGCCACAAACACCAAAAACCACAGAGGATTAAGCCATCGATGGCAAGCAATTAGGGGATTTACTAAACTGGTGAGGATCAAGAGGGGAAAAAGAAGACGAAGCGGGAAAAGAAAGACGGGGATGGAGATGAGGAGCAGATCGGTACGAATTCGCGGACGATGCCCTTGTAGACGAGGATGGGGACGGCGAGGCCGAAGATGCCGATGATGGCGAGGTTGCGGCGGGTCCAGCGGAAGTTCAACTCGAGGTTCTCCCTCGCTGCGTTCCAGTCCTCGATGTACTTGTTCTTGTTGACCTCCATGCCGCCCCCCATTTCTGCTCCGCTCTCCTCACCTCCTTCTTCCCTCCTCGATAGCTGATCTCTTGCGCTGCTCGGATCGCTGCCGCTCCAATGATATGATCACCGTGAAGAGGGGAGAGAGTAACCGACGGATGATACCCTAAACGCCCGTTATGTATAAACCTAGATCGAGGCCCAACAGACCAATTTAGGGCCCGGTAGGTGTAAAGGTAGATCGAGGCCCAACAGACCAACTCATGGCCCGATGTGTTGTAGGTTAATATGAAAATACGAAATAAAAATTTTAAAATATGAAAATAGTTTTTCATTATCTAATATATGATTTTAAAGGGAAAATGTATTTTTTTTCATTTTCTAACATCATTTTTATAAATATATAAAAAATATTAAAACATTTATTATTTATTTTTTTTATAAATATATGGAATTTTATGAGTTATTGACCTAAAAATTGGACTTATTGTAACAGCCCACATGGACGGTGGAGATTGTGTTCATAGACGCGTTCTCGGCTTAAAGTGAACAGGTGGAGGCAGCAACGGCGGTAAAGGTAGGGTTTTAGGCGAGGCTGGGGACGGGAAGAGCTCCAAGGTGCCAGAAGAGCGATCATGGGCGATGAAGAAGGCCAAGGTGATCACACACTACAGCTTCGTCATCCTCATCATCGTCATCGGCATGCAGTCCGAGCCCAAACCCCAACTCTACCAGCTCCTCAGCCCCGTCTGACCGGTATGCGCTTCTTCATCTGGAAGTCGCAATGCTTGATTTCATGATTTTGCTATTGTTTGCAATGGTCGGTCTGCTTCTTTTCTCTTTGACGGTATATAAGTGCATTTAGCGTACCTTATTAGCTTAATCGTTTGTTCTTGTTCATCTGAAGATGCAGAAAAGATCATGATAATACGTTTTCATTCAGTACCATTGATGTGTAGATCACAATAGCTGTTAAATCTTGAGCTAGGTTTCCAAATTTGCCTTGTGAGGTAGAAAATAAAGCTTGATTTCTTATCACATTGGTTGAGGAGTTGCAATGTCTAATTAAGAGTCGATGCCTAACAAAGAGACCCTTTGACTCCTCTCTTAAAGGTATCTTTTGGAGTCCATCCCAAAAGAGTAAAATCTTACAGCCCATCCCAGAGTGGACATTTTTCTCAGCCTCACTCCCCAACTAAGCCCTATGATAATATCAGACCACATTTAGTCTAACATTGGTTGGATCATTAGAGTCAAGGCCTAATTAAGATCCAAAAGCGACTTCTTTCCTACCCTGTAGTCTTTTGGGTCCATTCCAAAGGTGTAAAATCGTGTAATGTTCAACCCAGATCCATTCCTCGTGGTTCCTAGAGCTCACACTAGTGATGGCTAATGTGGAATTTATTGTTGGATGAATTATATGATATTAATATGCACATCTCTCTCCTTTATAATTGATTGATGTTCTGGATGGTTTCCAAATGATTAATAGGTTTCATTCTGAGTTATCTTTTAAGCCTTCTAAGTGTTTGATAACAAGTTATACATGCTGGCAATCATATGTATTCTTTTTGAATCCCATGTCTATTTGTCTGCCAACAATTTGTCACTGAAGGTTACATTTGTCTTCTGGTGATCTTGTGGACCTGTTTGGGTTTATGAAGATTCAGATAAAGGTAATCTCTTTATTTGTATTGTTATTATTGAATTTTGATCATTCTTATAGTGAAGACATGAGAACTAGCATTAGTTATCAGTGACTTGGCAATCAACAAATTAGCCTTTTTATGATACTTACCTTGGTAGGATGGTTAGCACCATTAATTATGAACTCATCCTTATCATGGAAAATATACAGTTCTTATTATTGGATATGATATGAGCAAACATGTATTATAGGTTGATATTGTTGTCTGCCCTAAGCTTCTTTCCTTGTCAAATGAAAGTGTGCTTATCACTTGTTCAATGTAGCTTTCTGAGATGGTACTGACACATTCAATGATCCACAGGAATATTAGAAGTCCAACATAGAAAACAATATGCACCTATTAATTACCATGATACATGAATGTCCTTGAGCTGGTCCAGATTAAATCTAAGTTTGATGGAGCATAACTATACTATTATTTTGAGAGTGTACTAATATTATGTGCTTTAGTGAATATATGGCTCATCTTGTAACTATATTGTTAGAAATATATGCTTCTTTTGCCAATTAAAAACTCAAAAATAGATGCTCATGTAAACTCATAAGTAGAGTCAGATACTTAAATTCTCTTCCTTTTTCGGTTGGATAAATTGACCTTCTCACTATTGTTAGTAATCACCAAAGCCAATGTTGGTGTAACAAATCCACCAGAGTTTTTTTGTCTATTCAGTTTATTGCTAGTGATGACATACTGAATCATAGTCTAACATCCTTTGAGGTTTCTTATTTTCTCTATGGATTTGGACTTTAAACAAATTTCTCAAAAGAAATTTTTGGGAGAATGGGAGGACTTGTGCATTGTTACTGTGTAATCGATAAGGTTAGGATTGTTTTATGTGGGGCTTCGTTAGTTGACGAGTCATCATTTGTCTATGAGCATGAGAACTCGGAAAAGATTTGTTCGCTCTTAGTGGGTCTTGCATGGTTTTGCTGAACTGAGCTAAAATTGATTTTATTGCTTTTAAGGCTTGAGTGTTTTTGATCCTTAACTGATGTGGAACTATACGTAATTACCAATATCTCAATAGGGGAATCGATGCCACTTGGGCTTCTACCTAGTGTGTTGTCTGATAAGTTATTATTTGACTTCATCGGTTTGAGCATGAGGGTTTGATAGGAATTGTTCATTCTAGGTAGATCCCGCAAAAGTTTATCATTGGGAGTAGAAGTGAGTATTGTGCTTTATAAGTTCTTGGTTCTCCTATTAAACAAATGCGATATTAAACATACTTGTCACTACTACTTCTATCTTAGAGTCGTCGGAGGATGGAAACCTGATATAGCAGTGTAAGGAATTTGTTGACATGCAATATATATCAATTCAAAGGTATTGATTGACCACTTTATATCTGCAAATTTAAGGTCACTGTAAAAGATAGAAATCTGTATATATACCCATTACTAATTAATCTCCCTCAGCTGTTTAAAACTTTAGTTTCCTTTAAATTTTATAATTATATATTAGATCATAAAAACTTTAAGCTAAACTACCGATAATGATAATTAGTTATATACATGAAGGATCTTACTTTATGGAGGGACATCAATAGCTGAGCGCAGACAGGACCGAGAACGTTGTGGACTTTTTTGGACTCCCATCACTCTAAAGAAAAGGAACAAAGAGAGAACAAACAAGCTTACTAGTCAAGTGAAGAACCTTCGTGTCGACGGGTCCCACCACAGGTTCCCGTCCCCTTCTCTCTTTTCCCCGACGATGAAGCCGCTTTCCATCGACAAAAGTCCTTTTTTTCTTGTTTCTACCCGACTGCACTTTGCACCGACACACTTGTTTCGTGATTGGAGGCCATGTGCCCCATCTTATGGGGGCCCTACCAACATAAGGTAGGTAACTAGGAGGGGAGCGTCGTTCTTTTGGTCGTTGGACCTGTGCTTTGCTAGTCTTGAGCCCCCACCACTGCAAGTCGGCTGCGTGTGCAACGCCAGCTCCGTCGTCTTCCTTCCACCGCCTCCTCCGTTCCCTTCAATTGAAAGTGCAGCCACCGAATCCCGTGCTCCCTTCTCCCTTCCCCGGGTCCGGTGTCGATTCTTGCCATGGCACCAGTCTCACTCCACAGAAAAGAGAAGGCAAAAGGTCGGCTTCCTTGTCTCCCTTTCGGCCTTCCATCATTAGCTCATCAAGTCTGATTGATGATACACGACTGTGTTGTAGCTTACTGAGAGAAACAGAAGAGCAAGGGCTCATGTAAACATTGAAGACTCAAGACAAGGATAACCGGAATGTAAGATCTCTTCTACTAGATTAACAAGTATACAGAGTGGTAATGGAAGATGTGCTTAAAGCAAGTCTTTCAATTGTAGACTAGATTCTCCAAAGATAGAGGAGTAAGATTGATCCCCAGATTTTTTTGTCTCTCGCTGCTGTAGCACCTGCAGACGTATGGCTAGAAAAATCCTTGGTCGAGCAAGGTGAAGGGGAAGGCTACTGTTGATGATGCTGTCCCTGAACTCGTCCCGCTCAGTCCAAACTCAGGTTGGGAACTTGTTTGACGTGCAGAAACCTCATCGAAAGGCAGCAAAGTTGTTGCAGGGGAAGCGAATACCCGTCTCTTCTTTTCCGTAGATAGCTGCTGCTGCTGCTGCTGCTGTTTGGAGCGCACGAGTCTTTGCAGGAGAAGCTTGGGGTCCTCGGCCACTTTGACGAGGAAGGACATAACTTGACGCGGCCTCCGATCGGTGGCCTGCAGTCGCTTGCTCATGGCCTTCACCTCCTCCTCGAGACTTCTCTGTTGCTGCCGCAACTTCTCGAGCTCCTGCAGTAGCAGCCGCTCTTCCTCCCCATCCACGCCTCCCCTGCCCCTGCTACTGCTTCCATGCAGGACACCTTCGGTCTTCCTCCGCCGCCTGGTGATGGAAGGGAGGAGGTGAGCCTGCCCTCTGAGGAACGACTCATGAGCGAACTCCCATCTATCAGGATCCACCTTCCGAAATCCCTGGACACCAACCCAAGAGCACGTATGAGTGAGTTCGACAAGGTGGGAGAGAGATGGTGGTGAAAGGAGAAGTAGGGTCAGCAGACATAGGTGTTGAGCTGGCGGATGAAGCTGGAGAAGTTGCGGTGCTTGAAGAAGGAGGGAAGGAGGAGCTGCGAGAAGTTGTTGGGGTCGACCACGAGGAAGCTGTTGTTCTGGTTCCCCCACCGGATCAAGGAGTCCAACCTCTGGTCGCTCACCATCTGATACGTCTTCGCTACGAATGGTGCCACTTGTTCTTGGCAGTCATGGCAATCTCTGCTCTTCCCTTCCATCCTTATTGTCCCTCTCTCTCTCTCTCTCTCTCTCTCTCTCCCTGACAAGCCGCAGCAAGACATGAGGAGAGGACCTCTCCTGGGAGTTTTATGGAGCAAAGCATGGTTCATTGCGGTAATGGGAGGGGACAAAGAGCAGTCGATGGGGGGGTGTAACGTAGGACGCGTGTCGGCTTAAAGATCACAACGTGATCGGACGCGAGGCACTGTGTGTGATCCAGAGCACACTTTTAGGGGCCCACCCAATGGCGTCGTCTCACAATTTTAATCTTAGATCTTTTTTAGCTAACGATTTAATTTTTCAGAATTATTTATCTTGAATTTAAAATATTTTTTATGATATTACATTATTTTTATTTGTCTGATTTTTAATCAATACAAGCACTAAGAAGTATGGCAATCAAATCCTTACATACCTCTCTTCCCTTCTTCCAATGACCAAATTTGATCCAATCCTGAATTTTTTCGGCCCGGGGTCAACTTTTTGGCCTTAGTTTTCAAATACCCTTGGCCCAAACTAGGTTCATGACCTTGTTTCTTTCAAATCTACACTGAATCCACTCAAGCTTATTTACCTCTCCTTTGTGATATACGAGGGGAAGGAGAGAGAGAGAGAGAGAGAGAGAGAGAGAGAGAGAGAGAGAGAGAGGATTAGATTAGTATGAGCCATCATAATCAATAAGTTTCAAGTTTGGATTCATGGTCTCCTCAGGCTCTTGGATAGGTATGAAGTAGTCATAGGTGGTGGCAGGCACCTTCCTCCGTGTAATCAACGGGTTGGCCCGATGATTGCAATGAATGACACCGTTTTTGTTCAGCCAAATGAACCCCACAAGGTGTTGGCGATGATACTTGTCAAATAGGTAACTCTGGTTTCGTCCAGGGATGATCCTTCAGGTAGTGATGTCAATCATCAAAATCTGTGAAGGAGTGCGCCAAGTTTTTTGCTAACTATGTCCTAAACGTCTCTAACAAGTTTGCAGTCAAAGAAGATGTGAAATAGTTTACAATGAGGACATGTGTTAGGCCTCTGAGAATGCAAGATTTTGGACATGTATTATGAGATGGGAAGTCGGAAGCCAAAAGAGTTTTCAAAGAAAAACCTTGGTCTTAGGGAGAACATTTAGTTACCACATTGTCGTCCAGTCGGGCTATTGTTAGATCATACCACTGTCTCAATAAATGGTAAGCACTACTTGGAGTAAAAGCCTGAATCCAAGAATCATCAAGGGAAATTTTGAGATATGAATCATTCTTAATCCTCTTTGACCAATAACGGATGAAAACAAAAAGGTTGAGATCATGTAGCATCCATTCAGCATTAGAAATGAAATCAGATGCTTTGGAGGAATAATGGTTCCAAAACCCTACATTAACAAAAAAGTTAGCTATTTGGAAATGGGGAGGTTTGATTCATGGGTCCTCCCAAGTGATAATAGAAGAGTCGTCGGATCTAACAATCTTCCTGAAGCTAGTTTTAATGTTGGAAATAAGAGAGCAAACATTTTTTCCAGTTGGAAGAGAAAGACTTAGGCTTGTGGTTGGTCCATGGATTGTATTTTGCTTTAAAGACCCCATCCGATGTCTTGTTGTCATTGTTTCGAAGAGAAAGTTATCTTTTAACACAGATTGTGTTCCTAACAACAGTTAGGTCCTTGACTGCAAGCCCCCCATCTCTTTTATGCTTAGTGACATAGTGTCAACTAATCAAATTCAACCCTTTTGAATTAAATGAACTAGACCAGAAAAATTCATTATTTGAAAGACATAATCCTGTTGAGGATATAGACAAAAAAATATATAGTTCATAAGATAGTAAATAAAAATAGAATTGATGACTAGATTAATTAAGATGGTTTTCATGAATTTTTTTGCCAACCTTGAATCTTAAGAAAGACTTTGTCTACAAAAGATTGTTGAAGAGGAACAAGAAGTCGCTTGTGAGACACAAATGAGCCAAGGTATCACATTGGCTAAAATCCTTTATTGATACTCACTAATGAGCAGATTCTATGCTTGATTTAGGAGTTATAATGTCTTGAAAAGAATAATTTAGATTTGATCCTATTGATATTATGGTCATACAAGTTGGAATAGATTTTAAGGGTACTTCCAAAAGACAATCAGAATATCATCGACAAAAAGGTGTGAAATTTTGATACCTTTAATTTTAAAATTAATAATATAATGATTGTGAACTTTATTATCAGGGGGCACAAATAAGACTTATTGTATCACGATGAAAAAATATGATAAGAGAGGGCCACTTTGTCTAATATCATAATTATTCCTAAACCACCTAAATTTCACAAGAAGTGTTTCAACAATGGCAAACAAGGAAATACTATCAAAAGCCTTCCAAAGGTTTAACTTAAGAATAGTACAAGGTTTGTTGCCCTTGATGTTGGTCATGGAGTGGGCTAGCTCATTGGCAATAAGGGTATTATTATAAATGTTGTGGCTTAGGACAAAAGCAGACTGAGAATCATTGATCAGGTTGTTAAAATAGGGCTTGACTCTATTGGCAATAACTTTACAAAATGCTATGAGTCTATAGTCTTCAATTCTAGAATAATTAATCTTCTTGCGGATAAAAATCAAGTGAGTTTTCTCCCAACTAAGAGGAATAAAACTATTGTAATGAAAATCTTTAAAAACTTGGAAGAGAGTTTCTTTGATGGTATCCCATAAACCCCTAAAGAATTCAGATGTATATCCATCAAGGTCCAGGCTTTTACTAGAGCCCATGTTAAAAACTACATAATGGATTTTGTTAAGCGAGAACTCACAAATGAGTCTGTTGTAAACAGGGTTAAGGATATTATCGAGAATAGGGATTGAGTTCCAAGCCCTAGAGAGAGAGAGAAGGGGTCAAACTTCTAGAGGTCCAAATACCAATTGGCAAAGCTGGTCGTAATTTCCTGGTTGTTGGTAATGATTTCACCACTAGCAAGATGAATCAAAGAGATGAAATAAACATTTTTCCTAAGTTGAGTAGATCGGTGAAGGAGTTCTGTGTTTTTATCCTCATCCTCTAACCAGAGAGTTTTGGTTTTAGATCACCAATAAAGATGATCCCGCTTGGTAAGGGTCGTCAACCTATTATGGAGAGTTTGCGGGTATGACATTCTTCCTCACTAAGAGGATGAGAGGATTGCTTTTTCTCAATGGAGGTGATGGAGTGCTAAGTTTTAGTAATATAGTGAATAAGGTTGTCACCTCCCTTTTGTTTCCACTCGACTAAGAGGAAGTGAAGTCTACACAGGCTTTAGGAAATAGATATCATAGGGGAACAATATCGTGGAGCTTTGCTAGGCATTAGAGATGAAGCTTTTAACCTTAGGAATGTCATTCCAATGAGTGTTAAAATGGAAGATTTTTTGATAGATTTTGTGAGCCATATGTTGATTGACATGAATAAGGAGAGGGAAATATTCCGAGGTAATTTTGGGGGTTGTTGAATAAAGGAATTGGAGAAAGCATGAATTCAGGCAAAATTAGCATAGGCTTTATTTAGGTAGGCAAAGATCCTAGATTTACCAAATCTTTTATTTGTCTAGATAAATAGGGTACTTTTAAAACCCAAATCGAACCGTTTTGAATTAAAAATATATAAAAAATTAAAATCGAATTGCTTAAAATTGACCATTTTTTCATGACTAGAGATAATGTTTGAAATCTCCACAAATCATCTATGGAAAATCTTGTAAATTGAGTTTAGAGAGACATATCTAAAACAAGTTCTAAACATAAGCTTTTGTACTCACACAAATAGAGGAGAGAATATAAGGAGGCTTATCGGCTTTTTGGGCTACGATAGTTATAAACTGAGAGTCCTTACAGATGATCGAAGCCTTGATCATATGTGATTACCAAGCTAGAAAGATTCCTCCTGATCATCCTTGCTTAGCCACATAATCCTCTCCTAGGAGCACCCTAATCTTTTGAAAAATTTGTTATTATGTTCTTCCTGCATGTGAGATTTCAAGAGCATAAAGACCAATATTGTGTTGTTTCAGTAGAAGGAACACTTGTTCCTTGCTTTATTTCTTCCTAGTGCCTCTACGGATTGATACTTCATAGAGAAATTAGGAGGGAGAAATGGGGGGTTTTTGGAAACCATGCTTCCAAGTAAAGGAGCTAGTCTCTTGTAACGATCCATTTTTTTCTTTTTATTTTTGTGTCTAAAACATTTAATGGAGGGTAAAGAGACTCCTTGAGTGATGCATTGGCGAGCTCTAGACCCTTCCTGTTGTTCATAGTTTGTCCACTCCAGTTTAACCTCCTCAAGAAGGAAGCTCGCAACCCTTCCATGATCCTCATAAAGACCTTTGCCACTATGGCCACCAAACCATCAAAGGTTCTAAGGTTGATTGAGGGAGGAGATTGCCCTTTAGAGGGAGTCAATTCTATCATCTTCTCCACTTTTAAAATGAATGTCTTATCCATGGGGTCAATCATCGGATTAGGAGGAGGGTCCAAGTCCATTGACCCTAGGGCAAGGAAAGGGTTTGAGAGAGGGTTAAGCATTTGCTTCCCCTTTGCTCTCATAGTAATCTAGGAGTTGTATGTAACCTGGCATAGAACAGAAGGAGAGGAGTCATTAAGGTTAGTTGGGATGATGCCCTTTGGAACAAGCATTGTCTTGTTATGGGGGGAGCAGCATCCGAGGGTGGCTATCTCGGGAGAGAACATGAAAAAAGACGAACTAGCTATCATACGCCTCTTGGCAAATTTCTTGGGTAGGTTGCCTTTAGGTCCAAAGATTGAGGATTTTTGCACATCATCCGGGAATGGTTAAGTACATAAGGACTCAATTTTTGAGTTTGATTGGCCAGTTTGACCCATGTTGGGTTCAACATTAGTTGACAATGGCTATTTGAGTCCCTGAATTAGGAAGAACCCTGGTCACCCTGCCCTTTGAGTTTGGCTCGGTGATGGACCTTGACCCAAGCTCTATAGAGCCTGTCGTCCTCCTCTATTGACTTTACTAGATTTTTAGGGTTACCATCAATGGAGCTGACTTTCTCCTTTGACAAGAGGCAGGACTCTATTTTATGGTCAACTAGGTTGCAATCAAAGTAGAAGGTTGGGATGTTCTTGAAGATAATAGATTGAAAAAATTAAGAGTCTCCAATTGTGACCTAAATCCCTTGAGGAAGTAATTTTGAGAAATCGAACAAGACAAACCCTATCGAACTTGGCTCTAGAGCTAAACAGAATATTCTTATAAATCTTATGGGGATGATTAACTTTAGCCTCTATTTGAAAGAGGAGGTCAGGGTGAAGGAGTTCTACAAGGAGCCTTGGAAATTAGGCTCAGGTATTGGCCTCTGTGACACGTTCCAAAAGAGGGGTTGAAAGCCAGCCTTCCAAGGGAACAAGGATAAGGTTACTCTTCGAAGAAACTAAGGGCCATCGATAAGGACCTTCTCCATTTCCTGCTTGGAATTGAAGCAGAAGCAATAGAAACCCCTAACAAGGTTAATAGTGGTTAGGTTAGAAGAGAGGTTCTAGCATTTTGGATAAAGCTTTCTTACATGGTCGAGAGGAGCCCTCCCCATAAACTTGTTGTAAAGACTAAGGTCTCATTTTATACTTTCCTCGTTGACCCCCAATGGGTCGAGGTCGATAGAAAGCTAGGAGCTCGCTCTAATCTTTTGAATCTTAACCTCCAGATTTGCTTCACACCTCTAGTGACTAGAGCCATGAGCCTTCATGAAAAGGCCCAAGAGCTAGGGCTTGCTCTTGCGCCTTGCCGAGAACGAGAATAGGTTATCAGGCAAGGGAGGGGGGAGGGGATGGACGAAGGGGCTTGTGCTTGTTGGGCAAACAAAGAGGGGTCGAAAGAACTTGGATCAAAGGGAATTGGCGGGGAAGGAGGAGAACAGGGAGCGATGGGCGACGAGGGCGACTTGGGAGCCATCAAGTTTCATTGTACTTTTATTATCATCAATAATAGATGTGTCATGCAACATTCTATGATAAATAACCTTTAATGCATATAAGTGTTATTAGGAAAAATAGTCGGTGACATATGAGTTAGCTCGACACGGTTCGAGCTCACTTGTGCAAGGGAATGATATGATTGTCGAAGTGACTCAAGAGCTATTTCAAGGTTTTAAATAGATCTAGACTCACACTTTGAGGATGACTTGTACAAGGACGAGGTTGAATGAATTTTTCAATTCGATATCTTTCATGTTTAAGTCAATAACCGATAAGAATAAAATAATTTGAGTATTCACATTCATTGAACCATCATTTTTTTTAGTGGGATGAAATATGATTGAACTAACACATGTCAAACTACTATTGGGATCAATATTTCTCATATCTAAATGTCAATTATTTAGACTTTTATACCTTCAAATGATAAAGAATATATACCACTCAACACAACAAGCCATCTAATTGTCCCTATATAATACCGACCGACGCACGTATTTGATACGGAAACCTTCATATCCCAATCAACTACTCATACTCACAAAAACGGTAGCAATAATTTCGACCTAAAAGATGGTCCTAAGAGTCGGGAAAAACACATGCTTGTAACTCGTTATTGTCGCGACCAAAGTTGTGGGGCGTATTTACTTTTCGACTCGATATATATTAAGCGGAGCAGAAGGGCACGACATCGACCGCCGCTTGCGGGG
The DNA here is from genome assembly GCA_001649415.1 of Musa itinerans. Classification (NCBI taxonomy): domain Eukaryota; kingdom Viridiplantae; phylum Streptophyta; class Magnoliopsida; order Zingiberales; family Musaceae; genus Musa; species Musa itinerans. The sequence goes on from LVTN01000240.1 coordinate 35,564, forward strand.
AGGCTTCCGAGCCCACGTCACGGTCGCGTCGGTGGGCTGTTCCACCGTCCCCGCGCGTAAATTTGACACGGGTGGACACGATTTGGAACTCACCTTCGCGACATACCGGTTGGGTGTCAACCACTCACTTGCGACTCTCGTACAGCACGTGTTCGAGAAATATGAGATCATATGACGTGGCAAGAGGGGCGCCTCGCGATTGCGTCTCGAATGGGACGAGTTCTCGTGGCACACGCGCGTGGCCAATTCAGACGAGCTCCCACGCGGTGGTCGCTCGGGGACGCCTTTCCGCCTGCCGTCCTCCTCCGTCCACCGTGCAAAACGTGGTCAAGCTTTGAACCTTCGTGCCTGCGCAGGCCGCGGTCTGCACGATATAAACCCCTCCATACCACAACCCATTTCCCCATCTCAATCCCGACGCCTCCTAATAACACATCGATTCCTCCATCTTACATCTCTCTCCATGGCTTCGCTCAGTGCTCCGTCTCTCGGCTTCAGTCTCTCCAACTCCTCCTCGAGGAGGAAGCTCTCCGGCCTCCAACAGAACACCTCTCCTGCATCCTTCAGGCTCGGCTCCTCGCCGAGCAACAAACTGCAGCTGAAATCGATGCGTGGAAGGCCTCGGTCATCCGCCATCAACGTCTCCCTTTCCTCCACCAACCACGCATCTCTCGAGTCCCGTGGCAGACCAGGTAGACCTCTCTCCTTGTGCTGATCAAATGCTTTCAGTGCTCCCTCTCTTGAACTGACGAGCGAAGCATTCTCTTGGTCTTCGTCAGCTACCAACGTGCAGGAAATGTGCGTCTACGAGATCAACGAGCTCGACCGCAACAGCCCGGCCTACCTTCGTTTGAGCCAGAAGGACGTCAACTCCCTCGGCGACCTCGTCCCCTTCAGCAACAAGGTAACTCCATTCTTCCAACGTCGAGCGATCGTCACTAGCGTAAGCTTACTTAGGGAGAGTAACGAGAAAGAGGAACCACGAACAGGTATACTCCGGGGACTTACAGAAGCGGCTGGGAATCACGGCGGGACTGTGCGTGCTGATCCAGCACGTCCCGGAGTGCGTCGGTGACCGCTACGAGGCCATCTACAGCTTCTACTTCGGCGAGTACGGGCACATCTCGGTGCAGGGGGCGTACTTGACGTACGAGGACACGTTCCTGGCCGTCACCGGTGGGTCCGGCGTGTTCGCGGGCGTCCGCGGCCAGGTGAAGCTGCACCAGCTCGTGTTCCCCTTCAAGATATTCTATACCTTCTACCTCGAGGGCATCCCCGACCTCCCCGAGGAGCTGCTCTGCTCTCCGGTGCCGCCTTCGCCGGAGGTCGAGCCCACGCCCGCCGCCAAGGCTGCGGAACCCCACGCCGCCCTCAACAACTACACCAATTAGTGGCAATAAACCTATTCTTAGGAGGAGATATAGGACATGCGGGCCCGCTAGAAACTTCCAGCAAAAGGGGCAAAATTGTCACTTTCTTCTTTCAACCCTTTTTTTAAATAAAAAAATTCAACTATCGAGTAATTATATTTTAAAAGCATATATTTATATATATATATGCTATTTTAATCTAATTAAACTTAATTAAAAGAGAAGATTGAAATATCTATCATGATCACATGTGTGAAAACTATATATATATATATATAATCTCCTCCCCATAGTGGTTTGCACGTTACATTTTCTGTCATATTGTATATAAATATATATAGCTCAGCTTCCCAAAAAGTAAATTATTTATAAATAAAAAGGTCATGAAAGTAGACTGATTTGATATGAGTATAAAATATGTGGATATAAAAGTATATTGTTTGATTGCGATCTTACTCATAAGTGCAATTAAGTTGTTCATCGCTGTATTCCTCGTCGTACTTTAAGTTTCTTGTTGTGGGTACGCGAACGACGTCCTGCTCTCCCTAACCCAATCACACGACCACCGACAGTGTTGGTTCGGCTTGGAGATTTTCCCGAACCATGAGACCGAGCCGAGCGCTAGTGAGCATACACGTGCTCTGCACGTGATCTTGGAGGGGTTAGGGCGCTCGCACACGGATTATGAGACGGACGCAGTTTTAAGCACCAAATCTTAACTGTTCACCCACATTCCCGACCTGACTTCTGGTTCCACGGCCCACTACGTTGGTCGCAGCTATCCAATCGTCAGCCAGGTAATCCATCGTGGTGAGTCGTACGTGTGTGTTAGGTTGGCGGTCGCGCCGTCACGCGCGTCGGCGTCGACACTCGATCTCTGCGTGTACACGTGTCATTGTGCGACCGCCCGTCGAGAGATGACACGTGCCGAACGCCTGTTTGCTGTCTGGTAGACGGCTGCCGAATGCTGCACCGGAACATTGATGCCGTCTACTCCACGTCGGACTCTTCCTCGTTCCACTATTTTGGCCTTGCTTCGATCCGATGGTCCCTATCGCATCTCCAAGATCGATAAAGACTCTCCTCGCCGCACGCCTCTCGTCATTTCCTCCTTGACGAGATGTCGAAAGCGTCAGAGGTGGCGGAGGCCGTCGAGTCCAAGATCTTCTGCCTCTTCGGCCGGGAGAAGGCCGTCCACCGGATCTTGGGTGGCGGAAAGCGTATGCGCTCTTTCTTCCTCATCTCTAAATGTCTTTTTCATTCATTGGTTTCCTTGGGTGATCTTGAACCTGATATTGGCTAGTTTGACAATGGAGCTGATTGCAGCTAAGATCCATGGAGTTGTAATTCGATCTCTCACATCGTTTCTTGAGGCAAGACTTAGGGTTTGCATCCGTTTTCTTGAAAGGAAAAAAGAAGAATCCTGGGACGTTTGGCCCTTGTTATTAAATGTTCGAGAACGTAAAACCCTAATATGGTCTTTTTGTTCCGGTGATGATCCACGTCATCCTTGCTAGTCAATTGTATGGAGCGTGAAACCCCAGGTTGATCTTTTGACATCACAGACCATAAAAATCTATAACGGAAGAGAATGGTGAATGAGATGTTCAAGCAACAACTCATGGATGAATATGGAAGTCTATGTCGACAACATGATTATCAAGAGCAGGTCAGCAAGCAAGTATCTGATCGACCTAGTCGAAACCTTCCGGACTCTCAAGCGATTCAAAATGCACTTGAACCCTTCGAAGTGCGCCTTCGTGGTCAGTTCCGACAAATTTCTCGGGTTCGTCATCCATTAGAGAGGAATAGACGCCAACCCAGAAAAAGTTTGGGCTATAAAATAAATGCAACCTCCACGCTCGATCAAAGAAGTACAACGCCTCACTGGGAAGCTAGCAGCACTCAACCGATTCATGTCGCACTCGGGAGACAAGTGCTTCCCCTTCTTCTAAGCCCTGCGACAAGCTGATAACTTTGCATGACCCTGAGTGCGAGCAAGCCTTCACAAAACTAAAAGCACACCTCGTTCAACTACCTCGACTTGCCTCACCCAACTCGAGCGAGACCCTTAGTTTTTACTTGGTAGCCTCAAGGCAAGCAGTCAGCTCGGTGTTGGTACAGGAAGATCCGAAAGCATAGTAGATTGTCTACTACATCGGCCACATCCTTGTCGAACCCGAGGAATGATACCTCCCGATCGAGAAGTTGGCACTAGCGTTGATAAAAATGGCTCGGATGTTGCGACCATACTTCCAAGCCCACACTATAAGAGTGATCTCCGACTAGCCCTTACAACAAATCCTCTCTAAGTTCGACGCATTGGGTCGGATGCTTAGATGGTCAGTTGAACTTAGAGAATTTGACATCCAATACGCTCCTAGAATGGCCATAAAAGCTCAGGTATTAGCCGACTTCATTTTTGAACTCACCTCCCAATGAGCGTTCTAGTCAACAGGAATGTACCGAGCACACTTGGGAGGAGCAGGGGTAGGACTCATCCTCAGGAGCCCGGACGGATGGCATATGAGCATGCACTCCGACTAGAGTTCAAAGCCACCAATAACGAAACCGAGTACGAGGCACTACTCTCAGGGTTGTGCCTCGCCCTGGAAATGCACATTCGAGACCTAAAAGCCTTCAGCAACTCACAGTTGGTGGTGGAACACATAAACGGAAACTAGGAGCTTCTCTTGAAAATTTTGCCCGAGACCCGACCATGGCGCTATACATAGCCAAAGTAAGATGACTCACTGGTCGTTTCAATTGTCTCTCGGTTACAAGGATATTGCATGCCTAGAACATGCAGGTCGATGCCCTAGCAAGGTTGGCTTTCGCTCGCAGCTTGGAGGAGCTTCTCTTGAAAATCGAAGTCCTCCCGACCCCGACACTGCCAACCAAGGCCATCACCGCGACCGAGGTTCCCTCAAATTAGATGGAGGAGATCCTCCGCTATAAGAGAGAAAGGATGTAACCTGACGATCCGATCACCACACGTTAACTCAGGTGGACCCAAGCATGGTATTGTGAAGTCAATAGGAAACTGTACTGAAGAGCCTTCTCCCAACCCCTCTTAGACTACCTAGCATCGCTCGAGGCCGAGACGGTCCTCGTCAAAGTCCATGAAGGCATTTGTAGGGAACATGCCAGCGGCCGAACCTTAGCTTTCAAAATTGTTACGTAGGAATACTATTAGTCAACCATGCGCCAATATGCCCTATCATACGTGCAATGGTGCCAACAATATTAGAAGCATGCCTGGATACAATTAAAGTTCAGCTCAGTCCTATGGGACAATGGAGAGACAATGGAGCACAATTCATCAACACAAATTCAAAGCCTATTGTCGGTCCTATGGGATACAATTAAAGTTCAGCTCAATCGTGCACCCCCAGACCAACGATCAGGCCGAAGTTGCCAACCAAGCTATTCTGGAGGGCTTAAAGAAAAGGGTGACCAGGGTTCATGACGCTCGGGTCAACGAGCTCCCGAGCGTTTTATGGGCGTCTCGGACCACCCCTAAGACCACCTTGAGTGAATCCCCATTCAGTTTGGCATATGAGACCGAGGTAGTTCTTCCACCTGAGATGGTGTTCTCAACCCTGCATACCAAGAATTTCAAGGAAGGCACCTCGATGGAAGGCCTCCGAGCAAACCTCGACCTTCTTGAAGAAAGAAGGGCTGAGGTGCACCTACACATCTTGGCATACAAGAGGGCCACGGCTTGACTCTACAACCGCAGAGTCCACCCGTGCCAAATCAAAGCCGAAGACCTTGTCCTGTGGAAAGCCAAAGTAAGTGACCCGACTCGGAGGAAACCTTGCCCCAAACTAGGAAGGACCCTATCAAGTTAATGATTTGGTCTGAGAGGGAACTTACTACCTCAAGACCACAGAAGGGAGCCCCCGACTAAGGACATGAAATGCTTCAAATCTCAAAATTTTACCCGTAGATATGGGAAGAGCACATCGGAACATAAAGCATATTTCCCATTAGACAAAAGGTATGTACATTATGTTTGGTCAGGGCATTACAACTCAAAACCCAACACGACCGTAACCCAAAATAAATAAATAAATAACTACACCCCTCAATTCGAGGAGACCAGAAGGCTATCATCAAAAGGGACCACATCTGGTATCTCAACACTCTAGCCCTCGGGCAAGTCAGTAAAGGGGTCATACCACCTCCAGGTCCAAGTACTTTACCATAAAGCGAGCAAGGGCGACTCAGTACCTGAACTTGTACGTCACTTGTTCCGACCTCTACAGACCGAGCTCGAAACCGGGGGACCTTTTGAATTCAACAATCACCTCCTTTATTCTTTTGGGCATTCAAAGCCTCCTCCATAGCTCGGGAGGCAAATCGAGCAGCCTCGATGTCCCGAAAAAGGGTTAGCAGCTCATCATCCAACACCCAGACTCTCCCCCGACTCTCCTTTAGCTGGTGCTGAGTCACCTAACTTGGCCTTCAGCCATTTGACTTCGGCTTCCAGATCTGTGGCGTGCTGTTCGGCTGCTGCCACAACCGCCGGACTAGGCCCACTTTTCAACTCTCCGACCTCCCGATGAAGGCCCAAGGTCTTTTCGCCCAAGCGCTCGATCACCCTACCGACATTGTAGACATGGTCGATCAAGGCCATGGTGTAATGCTAGCCCTGTAGAAAGGTTAATGTTAGAACTAGAATTTGGGTCGGAAATAAAAGGGAGGAATACCGAACTTATCCAAATGAGAGACTTGGCTGCTCGATCCATCAGTACCACGAAGTGCAAACATGACAATTGTTTCGCTAACACCAGGTGTAGTACCCCCTGGGAAAACTCTTAGGTCGTCGATCCATTGGCCCAGATTCGGCTCTCTACCTTAAGGGTCGACCACCGTGTGCCATAGGGGGCTCCCGGCTCCTCCTCCGCAAGGTCGGCCATGTTGAGGGCTCGGAAGGGCTCACCCTCAAAGTGGACCCAGATGTGACACAAGTCCCACATCGACTTTGGGCGCACTATTGACCTTCCCGAAGGACTGTCACCAGAAGACCCAGAGTCCCTTCTCCCACGTGCTCGCCGAGCCCTCACCTTGGGAGACATCGCCTAACTCGCACATCCCCCGGGCCTCCTACTCGCGGGTTGCTATGCCCTCGGACACCTTTCGGGTTCCCACCTTGGCCTTCTTCTTCAAACGACTTACCTTTGGCTCCTTGGGCGACCCCAACTTATTTGCCGACGTGTTCTTCCTCGAAGGAACTCTGGGACCGGACCCCTTGTGTTCTTAAGATGGCTGCACCATAGCCGAAGGGTGAGGCATCCCCTTCAACGACTTGAGGTTCACCATTTTTGCGAACAATGGCCAGCTAGTAAAACACACCAGGAATAAAGGAAATGCTCTAAGGCACAAATCTAATCATACCCCTAGGGGCTAGGCTTAGTCCCACTTCGACCAGCCACTCCTCAGTCATCCCCCTAATTACCTAAGAGGAAGATAAGAACTCTCTTAAATGCTCCACGCGTTCGGTCTCTTCATGGGAAAGGAATGAGGGAATGTTGTTAATGGCTCGAGAGGTCCATCCGACGCAAAACCCCCATCCCCGGCTATAGCTCACAAAAAAGTGATGAGCCTTCCACCCCTCGTTGTTGGAAGGTGCGCCACTAATCTTGAAGCCACCTTGGGCGGTCAAGTACTACCCACCTCACCCATTGCACAGACGAAAACAAGCTAAGAAAAGTGTTCGGGTTAGCTCAATCTCCGCTCCTCGGCACTCTCCGAGGAAAGTCACCAAGTAGTGCTAAGAGTTCGGCGCTATCTGGGATGACAAAATCCCCCACCAGCCGAGGTACTCTTTGATGACCGGATGAAAGGGGAATCGCAGCCCCACCTCAAGAGCATCTGTGGTCAGCTTGAACCCATTGGGAAATGGGTCGCCAGGGCGCTAACCAGGACACAGAGCATAGAGCTTGTAGTTCTTTGGGATACTATAGCAATCTTGAATCGGACCTAAGAGTTTCTCGGTCACCACTGAGTTAACGTTGTGCCACGATCTCATCACTTTGAGGGCCGCAAAAGCCTTCGAATCTACCGGAGGCATGCCACCCGAGGATGAACTAACAACCTCTACCCTAAAACTCTCGGAGGTCAACTCATTGACCTCGGGAGTCGACCAACTCGTGGAAGAAGAGGAAGACGAAGACATCTCGACCTCAAGGCTAAGAGCAATGATCCAAGGCATGAAGCAAGAGAATGAAGACTGAACGATGCCACGCCACTACACAGGAACAAGTTTATAAAGGGGAAGTCTACCGCCATAATATCACGGACTTATCTAGTTTTGCCTAAGTCATGTGACACCCTTGCATGTCCGTCCACAAATGTCAGCCTCTCTAAAACCTCCTATGGTCCCTTGGGACCTATAAAAGAGCAAAAGGGTTAGAGAAAATACCTCACTCGGGATTCACAAGTGATCATCTTAATAAACACTTCATAGCCAATGTAAATTACAAATAGACTTTACAAGCTCGGAATGGTTGCATAACAAAGGGTCCAAAATGGTCTACTATAGACCGAAATCTCTCATAAGTGTCCACATGACACAACCTTTATTTATAAGCTTAAAACGGCCACCAAACCCAACTAAAATGAGGTTGCTAAGCTTTCGACCGTCCCTCTATATGTTGTACAAAGCATAAACAAAACAAAATACATGGACATCCATAAGCATTACATCGAACACTCCGTTTACAATTTTTTCTATGACATTCTTTCCCATTTATTCCTTCGACGTCCTCATCGAAGCCTTTGCTGACGCTGCAACTCCTCGCTTTTGTTGAGTCTTCAATCTTCTACTCTAACTGTAATACGCCTCTTGGCTCCCAACTGCTCTCTGCCGTTGTTGTTGATTAGCCAAACTTTTGATCCATCATGCTGCTTCAACTCGCCAATGACTCTGACTCTAGTGTGGGTTTGGCTGAGTTATGTTGATCCCTGTTGGTTCCTACGAATCTTTCAGATGAAGGAAAAGACCATCCTTAATATGCGTCAGTCTCTTAAATGCCTCATGCCGCTTAAATTGGGTGGATGCTTGTTGGAGCTTTAACAAGCATCGCCTCATAAACTTTTAAAGTTTTTGGGTCCTTCCTCCATAAAATTTGTCCATCGACTCTTCTTTCACTTAGTTGTCACTTCCAAGTAGGTTCGCATCACTTCCGTTTTTGATTGACATTCTGTTGGGAAATAAAGCGGATAATTTACTCTTAGTAGCACTGATAACCATTGGTGAGGATTTGACAACTATTGTCTTCCATTTGGTTTCTTCGAAGGGTCTTTGAACATATGTAGAGCTCCTCTATTGGATATATAAGAGAATTGGGATACTCGGTTTCGCCTATTCTCTTAAGAGTTGAGAAGGTAAAGGTTACTTGATTTCGCTCGCCTCCTCGATGGTTATACTCAATGTATCAAGCTGGTTACTGGCCTTTGTCTGCTCTTTGCTCACACTTCTGAAGAACTTGAAGTGTTTACATTCCTTGCGTTGGGTTAGTTACTGTGATTCACCTTCCCAAGGCCATCGAACTTCTGGAATGCAGAAAGTTTTCACCCAAACTTGGAGTAAGTCTCTAATAGTTTTGGTCGCCTATGGGATTGTACCGTCTTCTCCATCAACCTAGCCGCTTACTCCACTGAGTAGTAAAGGTACAACACCACGTATTGCCTGTTTCGTTCCTTGGTCGTGCACTCTTGTATCGACCCGAAGTCCTCCACTTTTAACTATCTTGATGAGAAGCTCGTTGACACTGGTCTTACAAAGTTTCCTGACCTCTACCCTTCAGCCTTGTCTCAGTACTTAAAGTTTGCCTTTGCATTCTCCACCTCCTCGACCCCTTTCACGACCAAACGCTCTCCCCTATAATAGCAAGGGATCGATGACTTCATGGAAGTCCCACTTCTGTGGTACCATGGCGCTGCGATGCCCATGACACTACTATCCGTCGCCTCACATTTACATCCCTTTTTTTACGATTGGTAGATATGCCTTTGTGGCACTATGGCAGTCCTCTGAGTCCACCTCTATTCTAACCGATGCTTAGTTTTGGATAGCTAAGTCCCTCTAGACTCGTCGTCACTTCTTCGTCCCTTTCGACCCTTTGCTTCAATACCTTTGTGTTCTCAACGCAGTTCCCCTTGGTTGATGGAAAGACAGACTACAACTCTCATGCATTATCTCTACCATCATGTTGTAGGGTTCACACCGATTCTATTCTCCTTAGCTTTATTAGTAGCAACGTTTGCTTATTCGGTCTTGTCCTATGACTTGTTAAGCTCCCTTAAGCAAATATGAGCTATAGAGCAGTCCAACTCTCCAGTCACTCCGATTATACTTCTACATGATCAAGTCCCTCCCATGGAACTCGCTGATACTTGCATTCAAACTTTTCCCTAAGTGGTACATAGCCCCCATATGCTGATGACCAAAGCATTCATCTGATGTAAAATTTGATGCATACATGGAAGACCCGCCTTTGTGGTACCATGGCCTTCACTCGTTGAATCATTAGCCCTTTTTGTCATCATGTTGTTCTCCGAAGTAAAGCTCCAAGTAGCTCTTGATCATACCTCTATATGATATAGTCCCTCATGAGATAAGATTCATATGTATCGCATTGCCACGAACTGTTCCACCATGATCCGTTGCACCATGTCGCCTCCTGGTCACATCCCTATCGGATTATGATCTCTCCATATGTGGCCTCTGCCAACACATCGCAAGACCTCTTCTACTTTTGATTGTGTTTGCTCCTTTAGCAATCGACCTTCGTCCACCCACTCTCGGGTCACACCTAGACAAAACACCACTCTAGGACAGTCCATCGCTGAAATTGTTGCACTATTGTCTAGATCCCGGGCCTCTGCCCCTACCAGCAAATCTTCGCTACGCATCACTCCCTTTTATGATAACTTGAATGGCAGCATTGTAGCATATTCTTTAAGAGTACCTGCCTCCGTGTCTTCTTGCCCCGTGCCAAGGCTTTCTGAACCCAACATTGCCTCCGTAAGTTGAGTCATCTTGGTTCCTCTATCAAATACTTCTCTGAGATAAAATGCATGTGCCCAGAAGCTCCTTTCGTCTCTGGCACCATGCAAGATGAGTCTGCTTCATCAGAATGAAGAACCCATGGAATGACATGATCCCGCTCTTGCCTCTGCAAGAGTTTATATCTGTGACCTCTATCCAAGGAAAGCTTTGTGCCTCTGCTCCATGTTTCATCTTCTATGTCGGCTCCTTTCATGTGGCTTAGGTACTTCGCCAAGTTACTCCGCTCCTCATTTTGCATTGAGTTGATGGTGGCCCTCGTGCCCACCATTCTACGGGTCAGCCCTTCGTTAAGTTTGATCTTCATATCGACTCTAAGTGTACCTTCATCTTGTGTTGCCTTGGATCGCTCCCCCACTTGTCGCAATGCATTCCCCAATACATTATCTCAAGCGAGATCATGTGATAACTTCTCACTGCTCGCTCGGTTCATTAAGCTTTGTGAAGTTGTTTTTGAGGTGCTCCTCAATATGTGTAGTCCGTTGCACATGGTTCTCCCTCTGGAGAGCCGGGACTTATCCCTCTTGGATATCTGTCCCGTTGGAGCAACTTCTCTCTTCGCTTCATTCTCTTTGGAAGTTTTGGAGACCACCATCCCCTTGAACTACCCTGCCTTGCTGAATAAACTATGCATTGTTCTACTTCCTACAAACACACTTGCTAGATTATGACACCACGTCAATACAGCCCCCGCTGCACCCTCAAGGCCTAGTAACATGCTGAACTCGCTACACACTTCAGCCTCCTACGGATGTATCATTCTCATGCTGAAGAGAAAATTTTAATGCTCCATGGCACCGAGTTTCGGTCGCCTTGGGATGGCCACGAAGACTCCATCGTTCGCATTCAATCCTTTGCATAGGTACCGAATTCTTTGAGTTAGCAATTTCTCTCACCTCTGTGAGCTTTGCATAACTTTTTTAGTCGCTGAACAACCCATTCCATCTTATATGGTCTCATCCTTTACCAAGCGCCTCGCTTACCTTGAGCACCATCAAGTATGGTTGCCAACGTTGAGTCGTAGCCCAAACTCAACCATCCCAACCTTTGTGCGCTACACATTCTTCCCAACTTGCTTGTCCTCGTGGTGCCTCTTACGTGAAGGGTTGGCCATTCCTCTAAATGCCAATCTCAAATGCTCACTCCTCTGAGCGACTCCTTTTCCCTACATCTACATGTCCGCTATCCCCCAAACGATCATGCGTGCTGGCTGCCCTCAACGTAGTCCAGCTAGGTCCCCTACATTTGCATGCTAAGTGTTTCTATGAGTGCTTGTCCCACTCTGATATCACCTATCACAAACTTAGCTGGTTTATCTAAATCGTGCGGCACCCTTGCGTGTCCGTCCGCAAAGGTCAGCCTCCCTGAAACCTCCTATGGTCCCTTAAGACCTACAAAAGAGAAACGAGTTAGAGAAAATACCTCACTCGGGATCCACAAGCGATCATCTCAATAAATACTTCATAGCCAATGCAAATTATAAACAGACTTTACAAGCTCGGAACGGTTGCACAACAAAGGGTCTAAAATGGTCCACTACAGATCGAAATCTCTCACAAGTGTCCACATGACACAACATTTATTTACAAGCCAAAAACGGTTACCAAACCTAACTAAAATGAGGTAGTTAAGTCTTCGACCATCCCTCTACATGCTGTGTAAAGCATGAACAAACTAAAAGACATGGACATCCATAAGCATTACATTAAACACTCCGTTTACAATTTTGTCTGTGACAACAAGGCGGCGTTTGGGTTCCCTGAGGTAAGAAATGATAGTAGTATTTAATATGACATAACTCTCCAGATTCGCTAGCCTCTAAGTTCCTGTTGAAACCCGTGTAACGTTTGAGTTTCCCACTGAAACTCACGTAACGTGTGGAGTTTCCCTCCGAAATTCATGTAACGTTTGGAGTTTCCCATCGAAACCCACATGTCGTTAGGAATTTCCTGCCATAACACGTGACATGATGTGTCACGAAGAGTTTCCTACTAAGCTTCGACCTTCTCCTAGTGCCGCGAAGGGTACCTCAGCCAACCAGTCCAGCCTATGCCCGAATTGAGTAGCTCAACCAACAAGACCAGTCCTTGCCCGAGTCGTGCAGCTCAACTAGTGGACGCTTGAGTAGCACCTCAGCCAATCAGTCTAACCTATGTTCGAGTTGAGTAGCTCAACCAACAGGACCAGTCCTTGCCCGAATCGTGTAGCTCGACCAGTTGACACTCGAGCAACAGCTTGGTCAACTAGTCCAACCTATGCCCGAGTTGAGTAACTCGGTCAACAAGACCAGTCCTTGCCTGAATCGTGCAGCTCGGTTAGTTGACGCTCGAGCAGCACCTCGGCCAACCAATCCAACCTGTGCTCGAGTTGAGTAGCTCGGCCAACAGGACTAGTCCTTGCCCGAGTCGTGCAGCTCGACCAGTTAATGCTCGAGCAGCACTTCGGCCACTAGTCCAACCTATGCTCGAGTTAAGTAGCTCGGCCAATAGGACCAGTCCTTACCCGAGTCATGCAGCTCGACTAGTTGATGCTCGAGCAGCACCTCGGCCAACCAATCTAACTTGTGCCCGAGTTGAGTAGCTCAACCAATAGGACCAGTTTTTACCCGAGTCGCATAGCTTGGCCAATTGATGCTCGAGCAACACCTTAGCCAACTAGTCCAACCTGTGCCTGAGTTGAATAGCTCGGCCAACAGAACCAGTCCAACATGTGCCCGAGTCGTGCAACTCGGCCAACAGGACTAGTTCTTGCCCGAGTCATGAAGCTCGGCCAGTTGTCACTCGAGCAGCACCTCGACGAACCAGTCCCACCTATGTCCGAGTTGAGTAGCTCAGCCAACAGGACCAATCCTTGCCCGAATCGTGTAGCTCGGTCAGTTGACGCTCAAGCAGCACCTCGGCCAACCAATTGAACCTATGCCCGAGTTGAGTAGCTTGGCTAATAGGACCAGTACTTGCTCGAGTCATGCAGCTCGGCCAGTTAATGCTCAAGCAGCACCTCGACCACCAGTCCAACCTGTGCCTGAGTTGAGTAGCTCGGCCTACAAGACCAGTCCTTGCCTGAATCGTGTAGCTCGACCAATTGATGCTCGAGCAGCACCTCGGCCAACCAGTCCAACCTATGCCTGAGTTGAGTAGCTCGACCAACAAGACCAGTCTTTGCCCGAGTCATGCAGCTTGGCTAGTTGACTCTCAAGCAACACCTCGGCCAACCAGTCTAACATATGCCCGAGTTGAGTAGCTCGGCCAACAGAACCAATCCAACCTGTGCTCGAGTTGAGTAGCTTGGCCAATAAGACTAGTTCTTGCCTAAGTCATGCAGTTCGACCAGTTGTCACTCAAGCAGCACCTCGGCAAATCAGTCCAACTTGTGGCCGAGTTGAGTAGCTCAGGCAACAGGACCAGTTCTTGCCCAAGTCGCGTAGCTCAGCCAGTTGGCGCTCGAGCAACACCTCGGCGAACCAGTCCAACCTATGCCCAAGTTGAGTAGCTCGGCCAATAGGACCAGTCCTTGCCCGAGTCACGCAGCTCGGCAAGTTAACGCTCGAGCATCACTTTAGTGAACCGGTCCAACCTATGCCCGAGTTGAGTAGCTCGGCCAACAAGACCAGTCCTTGCCCGAATCACACAGCTTGGCCAGTTGTCACTTGAGCAGCACCTCAATGAATCCAGCCAGTGCCCGAGTTGAGTAGCTCGGCCAACAGGACCAATTCTTGCCCGAGTCATGCAGCTCGGCCAGTTGACGCTCGAGTAGTACCTCAATGAACTAGTCCAACCTGTGCCAGAGTTGAGTAGCTCACAGCCAACAGGACCAGTCCTTGCCCGATTCACGCAGCTCGGCCAGTTGACACTCGAGTAGCACCTCGACAAACAAGTCCAACATGTGCCCAAGTTGAGTAGCTCGGCCAATAGGACCAGTCCTTGCCCGAGTCGCACAGCTCAGCCAGTTGTCACTTGAGCAGCACCTCAATGAACCAATCCAACAAGTGCCTGAGTTGAGTAGCTTGGCCAACAGGTCAGTCTTTGCCCGAGTCATGCAGCTCGACCGATTGTCGCTCGAGTAGTGTCTTAACGAACCAACCATGCCCCTAGTCCCCCATGAGATCCCGGAGCACGCCTCGTTGGGGGGGGGCGGTAGACACGCTCGGCAATCATGTCAGCGCAAACATGGAACCTCGAGATGAAGATGAGGCACCACATTGGACGTGCCACCACAGACTCGGGACAATGACCGCCCCCCCTCCCGTGCCCGTCTGGAGCCACATGAGCCAGCATTGTACTGATAAGGGCTGCTCCAGAAAGCTTGGGACAGCGCCGCATGGCGCCGTTCCACACATACCAATCGATGGTCGTCCAAAGGTACGAACTCGCTACCCGAAGAGTCGACCGCCGCACGTAGATAGCGTACGATCGACCCTCGAGCGCTAGAATAAAAGCCCTTAGCTAGCATCTGGCAAAAGGGGGGTGCGAGCTTTTTACAATAGTCCGCTGACTTGATCTTTGGAGGGGCCTAAGTCAGGAAACCCTTCTCGTCTTAACTTAGGCCAGTGTGCAGGAACTTGATGACGACGAAGTAGGGCATGCCCACTGAAGAGGCATATCCGGAACCGACCACGAGCTCAACCAATTCTCGATGAAGGTTTGATCCCCAGAATGATCCTAGACATCGACAGTCAGACTGAGCTGTGCTGACTCCTTGGCCACGGCATAGAGATTCACCAACCGGAGCAATTTAGGTTTTCATGACATGGATCATACTTATGGTGCCATAGCCATACTAAGCATGAGCATTCCATTGTATACCATTTCTGCTGAAGGTCTAATTCCACTGAAAAAAAAAAAGTTCTAGTTTATACATGTAATATTTGAAATTATATGGGTTTTTATGAGTGTTAGGTTTTTCAATATATATATATAT
>LVTN01000240.1:51000-78328 GCA_001649415.1 Musa itinerans
TATATATATATATATATATATATATATATTGCATGTCTTCTTGGATGATCCAGTAACCAATCAGATACCATAAGAATTAGTCCAAGCTTGAAGCTGGGTCCAAATATTACTGTGCAAGTCTTCAGTTTTTTTTCTTCTTTTTCATTGTTTGTTGACGCATTTTATGATCGGTGAGTTGCTTCTTTGCTTCTGACATTGACTATGTTCGTACGCTACTTTTCCTTGGAAGTTTGGTTTAGTGTGTGTGCATCTTCAAGAAAAGCTACACACCGTTCGACTAACCAATTTTCCTTTGTTTGACTTGAGATCCGCGTAACGACAAGTTCCAATGCAGTGATTATTTGATGATACTGGAAAATCAGGGTTGCAATCTTTTTTCGCATTTGGAACCCTAACAAAGGTCTGTAAATTCTTTGGCTTGTTATTATTATCTGCTTGCCCTTTTTGTTTTGGAACATTAATTTTCAATGATGAATTTGTCTTCATATTGTTCGATGATGATGATTCATAACATTTGATTATCTCTACGGTGCTAAATTTAGTCACTATTTCAAGAAAAGATATGTAGGTTTCATGTAGTTAGTATTATAGCTGCCAGATGGAAAGAACATGTTAATGACATGTTTAGCTTGGTACATTGTTTTATTATTATTTAAGTGATATTAGATGACACAAGTCAGCATATTAGTCTGGTATACTGGTACTCTACTGGTCCAGTGAGATGTTGAAACAGGTATCTGTGTGAGGTTTTAAACCTTTGTTTCATATATGTAGAGGCGTATGAGTTACCAGAATCAGCTTTTGCCGATCCATGCTTAGTTTTGCTACTACCATTAATAATGACTAGTCGTCGAGGGATTCAAATCCAAAAGGAGAAGCATAATATTTTTACTCAAGGTGACTAGATGGTTTTGTGGTAGGATTTGACATGAAATATGATTTACTATATCAGAGTGGATGGATGGTTTCATCCTGTTAAACTGATAAAACCTAGAAAAGGTGTAGAGAGTTTCCAATTCTCAGTTATTTTCATGAATGATGACAACATGGCGCATATAACTATGTCCTGAAGACCTGAAAACTTCATACCATTTGAGTATTTCATAGTAGGAAAGTACATAATTTCTTGGGAACACAACTTAAGCTGAACACATACAGGGGTGGGGGGGGGGCGGGGGGGGGCTATATACCATTTTTATTCGTTGAGTTTAGTGGGAAACATTAATATAAATCATTTAGAATGTGCTTTATATATTTGCCAAAAGGTCTCCTTTAGGCTTACCTATGTCTAAGGTTAAACCAATCCCTGAACCTGAGTCCTCCGATTTCAAACTAGACCTGGGCTTTAGACTATTGCGTTCTGCTTACGACTTTTTGTTGATTCTGAATCATTGCGACTAAGGGGTGATTGAGGAAGGGAAAAAGTGGAAAGGGAAAGTTTGGACGCAAAACGTGTGAGGCGGAGGAGGTCAAGGGATCGGTTGGTATTCAGCGGAAAAAAATGGACTATATGGACATTGAGGGGATTGGAAGAAGGGGGGAATCAGTCTCGGAGGAAGCAGAAAGAGGAGGGACGACTAGATGGCGCGGCCCACAGGGACAATTGCTGGTACAAAGGAGAGGTTGCAGTTGGCCAGAGAAAGTGATCAACACAGGCAAAGTAGTGGTGCTTCCATGCGGGGGCAAATATCGCATGGACACAAAACCTGTGACAGGTTCCTGCGATGGCTACAACGAGAGAGGCGAGGTGGTAAAGCGGAACACGTTGGGGTATTTGTCCCAAAGCCATCTTGCTTTGAAAAAAGAGTCAGATAAACAAAATAAAATAGAAACAATTGTTCCCTTATTATGAACGAACAAATTAAAAAAAAAAAAGAATGTGCACTTACAGGCAATTTTCTATCGTCCATGTTTCGATGGCAATCTTGAATCCGTTGGCGAACTGCTGCTGCCGCTAGGTAAGTTGGTGGCATTCTCTGGGGCTTTCGAGCATGTGCTCCCGGCTTGGCTGCTGGACGCGCCCAATGATGCTTCCGAAGATTCCCTCCTCTCTCTGTCTTCAGTTTCTTTGAGAAGAAAGTCAACCCACAGGTCTGCAAAAGACTGCCAGATGAAAAAGTAAATCAACGTTATGGATGCTCGTTTGTGCCGAAACAAACACCAGGTGCTTTCTCGAAACATTTTTTGTGCCCTAGCTAGCTTCTTGTTCTTTAAACATTTTATTTTTAAAAACTTTTATCCACTCATAACCATTAAAAAGTAAATTATTTGCCTAATATTTGATGTAACAATTAAATGGAAACGTGAACATAATAGCCAAAGTAAATCAAAAGTGAATTTTACCTGATTATCTGAAGATGATGATGATGTTTCAGGTGAATTTCCTCCCAAAAAGCCTCCAACCAGACGCCCTGTCCGACCTAACATGCCCCTAACGATGCCTTTGCCAGCAGCATGTTGTGCAAAGCCTATCCTTTGCTTGTCTTCCTCGGTAAAACCCAGCATGCGAACCATAAGGTCCAAAACCTGGACCGTATTTGGAAGTTGCAAATAGGTTTGTCATCTACAAATATTTAAAAAGATTTTGAGTATGAAACACGTTACCTCTTTGCTGTGGTTCCGCTGGAAGTATGCCACTAACAATTTGATCACTATTCGCCTGTCAGCAACACAAACATAACAATCAGTCATAAGTATTTGAAATATTCAATTTGCCAAAGTAAAGTTCAGCCATAGAAACTTTGTTCAAACAAATTTGGTGGAGCTCAAAGATTAACGATCAACTATTTGGATTATGCTAAGCTGATATTTTCCCATCATCAAACTCTTTCGAGGCCAATATAAATAGACAAATCAGAGGCCATAAAATATGTTCTTATTGTTTTTTACTGTAAATTATTCTACGTCTTCTAGGACCTCTGATCTGAATATAGTATCTTTCCTCTCCAATGCATTTAAGTCACTCTTTCTTATTCCAATTTTCCTGAAAAATAGTTAATAAAAGAAGACTCTGATCCACAACCTAAACATTTAGCCATGCAATCTGATATTCAAGTAAAAAATAAAAAAATAAACCCAGCAAGTGAAATAACCTGTCGACGCAGTTATCTGAATCCAGAGACATTCTATTTACTGTTGTCATGCTCTGCTCAAGAGCACGGCGTAACTTTGCATTATCCTCCTCAAGTTTATGTATGAAGTGCTTTCCTTCTGATAAGGTCCTCTCAGTCTGTGTGAGTTTAGCAATCATCTCATCTTTTTCTCTATTTGATATTTCCAGCTCATTGTTTGCAGCCTAGAAGACAGTAACATTTTGAATTCACAACTCAGAAACATTCGTAAAGATAAATAACAAGAGCAGCATAAAATGTGTATTTAATGAAAAACTATAGTCTATGACAGTTCCGCATAAACCATCCAGAATTTTGAAGTCACTCCTGGTAGTAGATAACTATATACTTGGTGACTTTTGATTATCTGAATGCTGGGACAGAGAATAGAATGAGAAATTTAATTCCTGACATTTGGTTGAGGGGAATCAGGATTTAACTCTCAATCTTAGCAGAATCCAACTCCATATTTCAGAATATTTAAAATTCAGATTAGTGGCATTCCAGCTGGGAATTAATCCTTGAGCCAGACTGAATAAGCTGCTCCGTTTTAATATACTTTAGCTGATCTACTCCTTTATACAACACCAAATCCTACATCAGATCTAATGAGCAGTCGAAAACGGTCTGAATGCTAGTTAAAAGCCGAGGTTGAAACTGAATTTTCAACCTTGTTGCCCCAAGCCCCTTATAGGACCTATAAATGTACTGCCTATATTCGAGTGAACAGCCCAGAAACAATCACAAACCATTTTAGCTCACCCAACTTCTACAAATGCTGAATTTTTTTTCTTTCATTTGTGAAAAACTACAGTCTTGCCCTTGTATTGGTAACTATTCCATCACATATTTTAATCAAATCAAAATGTCTATCTAACACCAATTTATTTTCTAGAACTTACTATATTGATAACGGATGAGTGCCTTGATTTTTGACCAATCTGATAACTAAGAAAAAAAAACTATTGATTTCAAATAATAAAAAAGTAATTAATTCAAGTATGGTCGAAACAATATCCATTCGATTCCTGAGAAGTGGAAATATCATTTTGGTTGTATGACTGTGAGGTACTCGGTAAGAAATGAAGGTGAAATAGGCGATAAAGGATAAGCAATCACACAATTCGCTATTTTGTGCATAGACGACTGACCCCAATACCAAACATAGAAAGTTGGACCTATTTGATATGCTAAGACCTTTCCATCTTAATGCATGTTGAAACACTCTTGCAAAGCAAAAGCTGATTGGTTTTTCTCAAAACCTAATACCTTACGCAAACAGGTTAAAGGCTCATAATGATACCACAGGTCAATTGATATAATTCTAAGATCTTTCTATGTTATTGCATGCTGCAAAACTCATACAAAGCAGAAGCTGATCTTGCTTGAAACCTACTACCTTGTTCAAGAAGGTTAAAAGCTCATAAAGACCACGCATCATGAACAAAATCAACCTCATCATTTAACTGATACATTGTGCCTTAGATGACTTGTTGACTGAATATAAGAGTACTTTGTCATGTATCACTCTTTCACGTAGCATGCTGAGACATCAGAAGAACTAAGATCCCACCATTTCAACATAACCACACAAGATTATCATAGTATTCAGTTGTCTAGTTGAGTCTACTCTCTACAAATAAAGAATAAAAGTTAAAATTTAAACTAAAAGAAGAATAATACACTTGTGCAATAGAAACCCAAAAAATTGTTGTTGGGTGGTTCCCTTTGCCCAGATACTCAGCAATGAGAATTCTGAAATGATCAGGGTCATACTGACCGGCAAGCCTAACTTGAAATCTTGAGTTGAATGTTCAGAAAGTTATCTTAAATGAGAATTGCATGAGAGTCAAGTAAAGTGGCCTTGAATATGCTTTTTCTCCCCATACACAGCTGAAACTAACTAATCCTTTTGCAACTATGAATCACCCACTCAATCCAAAATTTTGAAGTTCTACATGAATGCTCGTTTCTAAAAGAAACCTATAAATAGTTTCAGAGATTCCCACCTTCAGCTGTGATATCAAATGACCACAAATTATATATCTAATGGCAATTTATATAACTTTTGGTTCTTTCTAGTTCTTACATAACGTCTCAGTCAAGATCTAAACCAGAATGTAAAGATGTATCATAGGAAATTTGTGAAACATTGGGAAAATAGATGTTGAATCTAGTAGACTGATTTATGAACAGAACTCTAGTAAATGTTCCGTGTGCATAACCTCAATAGTATTAAAAAAAAGAACACGGTGGCAATTTATCCTCTTCACAGATGTCTCGATGCCAATACATAAATTGATAGAGAAAATGCGGGAATGTCCAATTACAAATGACAATGTATGAATAATAACATGCCAATGAGTGCAAAGATCAATAGTATCAACTGACATTAGATAGAAAGAAACAAAAAGTCATAATTTCATTGTACCTTTAATGAGTCAGAAAATTTAGCAGCTTCTTCTCTTACCATAGCCAAATCTTTTGCCAGCCGTTCCTATTGTTCGTAACCCCAAATCAAAAAAAGAGATTATATTATGAAACACATATCATTGAAGTAATGAACAGGGATCAAGGAGAACTCGCCTTGGCTTCACTTTCAGCATAGTACTGGCCAAGGGCAGTCTCAAGGTTTAGCAATTCAACATTTTTTGAGTCAACTATGCTCCTACAGTTTGCAAGTTTTTGCATCAGATCGATAATTGCTTCATTTGACTTATGAAGTTCATCATTTTTAAGTTTCATAAACTCTTCTTTCTTCTCTATTTCATGCTTTAGAGCCTTCTCCAACTGCAATATGTGAGTTATTTGGCGTTGACAGTTTGCCTGAAGTTCCTCAATCATTTTACTATCCTCATCCATCTTGTCTGAATCTTCATGTTCCTAATATGTCGAAAAAATTCAATTCAATGACCTTGATTCATAGATATAGCATGATGCAACATTTTACTGAATCTAATAAAAGATGCTCCAATAGACAAAACAGGCATCAAGCATTATACAATACACAAAAGTTGGCTTTAATTACATGTAACAAAAACAATCATCTAAAATAAATCTTAGCAATTTCCTAGAAGGGCCTGTCTTGTTCTTTTACAAGTCATTCAGCACATGCCCGAAATTAGATCATCATATATAACTCTATTCCTTGCAAAGAAAGAAAAAACTCTCTTTGGTAGATAAAAATCATTGTAAGATACAAAAGTTTAAGCTACAATTTAAAAGCATGATTCTTGTCATCCTCAATGGTACGTAAAATTTCAAAAGCATGATTATTGCCATCTTCAATGGTAGGTATTATTTAAAAGGACATACCGGAAACTAATACAGAGTTAAAAAAATCAATCAAAATATTCAACAAGTACAAACGAAAACCTCTTGCCAATCTTTTGATGACAATAATCTTCATATACATTCACGCAAGTACACAAGTTTCAAAAGTACTCTAAGGATTGAAAATTAGTCATTGATATGATTTGTTGATGAAATGATCTTCTGTTAGGATTCCTAAATATTAGGAGTCCTTAATTTTAGGGAATTGATATTAATCTTTATTTTTCTATTTAGTTTTTCCTAGTTATGGTAGGAGTTTTTAAGTTTTTCCTAATTATGATAGGAGTCCTCTGATGTAGCAAATTAGGAATTGCTATTTTTATTTTTGTTAGAAATGCTAGTCCTAGTTGACTAAGGATTAAATAACTCTATATATATGTAATGTTTTTGGCTATTTTTCTCAAGCAATCAAATACAACTCAAAGCCTTTGGCCCACTTGGAGATTGATCCCCTTGAAGTGATCAAAAGGAGGTTGATCCCCTCGAAGCGATCAAATCCCTATCTATTTTCTTAGATAAAGTCCTACGGTTTTATCATCCTCAAGGAAGAAAAGGAAGCAAAACATTACCTTCTCTAGTATGTGTTGCTTAAGTCGGGCCAATTCCTGTAATGCCTTGTCTCGTTCTGTGCAGGTCTCTTCTAGTGCTTCCTCCAACTTTCTTTTTGAAAGTGCCATATTCTCTGTATCCTTCAAAGTTTTGATTAGTAAAATGCTCGTCAGTCACAAAATAGTCTTCCTATATCATTGTCCACTCAGCATGATAAAAACAGCATATATACTAAAAGCAGACTATATCAGTAAAAGATGAGAGAAGTAACAACTCAAATCACCAGTCTCAGAGCAGATAAGTTGGAGGATATTCACAAAAAAAAAAAAAAACAAGAGAAAAACAATGAATTAAATATTCAGATCTCTTGGAATATCACACAGACAAAGAAGATATGGACTATAAAATTTGATGATTCTCTTCTGTGATAACATGATCGAATGAAATAACTATTGAACATAGTTTACAGAAAAACAAAGCACAGAAACATTGTTAACAGTATAGGTCAATAATAGAAGCAGGACCTGTAGATTATCATGCAAGAACAAATTCACTGTGGTAAGGATTAGAATCATATCGGTGAAGAACTAAATTTGATCAAATTTTCAGACAAGGGCAATATGGGCTTAACATTAACTGAATGATTTAAGAGAAGCAGGAAGGCAAAATGAACAAAGCGGTAAAAAGAAAAAGATTATTACATTGCAAGAAAATGCAATCAAGCACAATCAGTGTTGTCGTAGTTGTAAATCGATATTATTCACTCAAGTACATTAGGAGTTCTGTTGATTTTGAACACAGCCATTACCAGATTGCAGAAACAGGATACAGTGCTGTACAATACTAAGACCTACTCCAGAATTTTAGTTGTTTCATGTTTCACTAAAGCATAAAAGCCTCTGAAATATAAAGAACTACCTCATTGGAGCCAATACCTCAGAGTCAATTGTATTCTCAACTGAACTCTTCATGCAAAGTTTCATATTCTTCTCAAGTTCATCTTTCTCTATCTACAGAATATAAACTTTGGATAAAATTCGAAGTTACTGGAAAATTAGAACAAAGCACTCAAAACAATAAATTACAATAGTTCACATGTATAGAGATAATATAAGAAAATAAACATAACTGAAGGAGTTATTAATCTGTCTGCAAGTATTTACCTTTAGCTTTGCATTTTCCTTCTCTAAACTCATAATCATGCTTTTCGCATTCTCCATAGGAATATTATGTTCTTGTTCCATGTCTCTTTTCCTCAGTTCTGCTTCTAGTTGTCCTAATTCTGATATCTTCTTATTTAAGTCCTTTTGCAACTCTTTCAACTCAATGGAGCTCTGCATGTAGAACAAAAACAATTATCTGACAGAAAACAAAATGGAAGAATATGTTTAAAGAAGATAGATTATAGTATCAAGTTACAATCCAATAAATCAACATATGCACTAAGTGCATTTTCTATCAACCCACATACAGCAGTAACTAAACTACAGTTTGAAGTGTATGCACCAACAGCTCAATACAAATTGTGTGCATCAAGTAATACAAAGGCTTCTTAAGACCAAAGAATACTAAACTAACTGAGATAGTGTTTTCTGTGTGAACTTTAAGTAAATATAACATGGGTGTTGCGAGGGAGGTGAGCCAACATGCATGCATGGGGATGGAGAGAGAGAGAGAGATTTTAACCATAAATAATCATAAATAAAAAAAACAATGAAAAGGAGGCTAACTGGACCAGACTGCCTGATCTGTGTGTCAGTTTGTCAAGACCAGTAAATACCGCTTGGAAAGTACCGGTCTATGTGATATATAGAACCATGGACCTAAATACCACAAGATACAGAAAGCTCATAGAGTTTATCAGCATGAAGTTGAAACCTCTAAAGGTAAATGTTTAGTTAAGCTTTTATACCAATTATGAATAGCATAATGAATAAATTAATTGTGTAGCCTATTTGTATCCAGAGATAAATTAATGGACTTGGTAAAATTATATGATAACTTATAATAGACTGGTTTTAGTGAAAATCCTGAAAATTTCTAACAGAACATGTATCAAACTGAGGATTTAAGTGAAACTCGCCCTTTTTTTATCCGTCTTCAGATCATTAAGTTCGCTCTGATAAGACTCATTCAGCTGGCATTCCTCTGTAAAAAGTTAAATATTAAAAAATAAAAAAAAATGAAAACCGAATAATGCAATGACACAAAGACCCAATATAAGAAATATAACAATACCTTGCAGTTTCTGTTTTAAAACTAATGCACTTTCGTGCTCTTGGTCGAGTTGCTCCCTTAGTTGTTTAATTTCAGCCTCGAGGCTAACCTTTAATGCTGCCAGAGATATGTTGGTCTCTTGAAACAAACCTGGATGCTCCTACATAGCAATCATCAAAAGTCATGCATGCTTAAACAATAACTGAAAAAAACAATGAAATTGATCATACAATGACCAAAACAATGAATAGCGGATAAACCAGAGAGTTGAATAGTCACAAACCAATGAATAGACAGTATCCATGCAGAATTTTCTTCAATTAATTTACTTGAAGATAAATAAATGTGTTCTGAAATGTAGTGTCAAGAAGTTCCTAGCATTGATGATAAGAAGGACAAAACAACAATTACAACCTGTCCATTGCCCTGTGAATTTGCATATGTCAGCTCCATATTTCGTTTCACAGCATCATGCTCTTGCGTTTGTATGGCCCCATTGCTGATACCATCCTGCTTGGGAACATTAACCTTAGATGAATGGTTTCCCATAGGATGTGGATTCTGTTGGGAAATATGTATTTGCCATCTATTGGGGGACACTTCAGCATTTCCCTGCAAAAAATTTAAGCTGTATGATTGAGAGCTGCCCAAGCTAAGAGGAACAAAAGGCGAGATTTTCATGCAGCCCCAATACCTAAAACATTCACCAACACGTGCAGCAAATGTACTTCAAATACTAATGATATAAATTAACAATCCTACCTTCGAGATATCAGAATGAATAGATCAGAAGTACCATTACTTCTAAAAGGAGCCATATTAATATCAATCATCATTTGAGATAAAATAAAGCTAATTCAAATAATGAACAAGCACATTCAAACCAAGGGAAGACAACTAAAAAAAAGAATCCTACAAAAGTTTAACTCAGGCGGGCAATGGAAAAGATGAGGTTTCAAAATGTTTCAATGTTCACAAGTTACTAAATATATTGACACAAGGAAAAAAGAATAATAAAACCTTTTGTCATTACTCATGGCCAAGTGACACATGCTTCTATGAGAACTAGAAATTGCTATGGTTCAAGATTAGAATTTATGAATACTGGATTTTCTTTTTAGTTTCAATTTGCATTAAAATATAAGCCAAAACAAAAACTATACCAAAATACTGATGAGTGATGACCAAGTTACTTAAAAACAAAAACAATACAATGAAGGGTGTACTGCATGGTACACTTGCCATAACAAATGGCCTGCTTGGTTTTTGTATGGGCAGTAAGCTTGGATTTCATAGAAGCTTTGCATTATTCTCCAAATCAAGAAACAAGGAAAACTGAAAGCAAATTATTTAGTTTCTTTGCTTTTTTTTTCGAATAACTTGTTTCTTGTTTCACTATAGATTCATATGTTAATTGATGTTTGCTTCTAATACATGCTTTTCTTGTTTAATTATGCTGTACTTGTTTCTAACAGACTTAGTCAGATCTAAGTCAAACCTCGATGATTTGCATAGAACCAAGACTAGAACCTCAATGAGTTTTCCTAGATCCATGCAGATTCAACACATCCATGTGGATCTAGGCTAGATCCTTGCAGATCTAGCCAGATATATGTGGAACCGATCAAGATTGACGTACATCTAGCTGACATAGATGAATAAATCAAAGCTAAATTAATATGCATTAACTAAAATTAATGCATATCTAAGCTAGATCCACTCAGATCTGACAAATATTGATGCAAGTCAACATTACATCACATGTTGATCTAGACTAGATATACACCAATCTGATCTAGATCGATGTAGATCTAGTCTAATCTGCATAGATCTAGGTCATATATCCAATACTCGAGCATAATTATTTTATTGTCCACTTGAATTTGTTTATTAACATTTATAGAAAAATGATACTAAATCAATAAAGTACTAAATCGGCATGGTGCCACCTTGATATTTGAAGCATCATCATCATTTGATAGTGCATCTACTACTACTATATCAGTAATAGTGAAGGAATAACAAGGCTGAAACAGTGTATGGCTGGTGAATTCTCTGACATGGTTGATTGCACAAGGTCCCTCACGAAGTCAAATTTCTCAGGCATCATTGAATTGCAGAAAAACTTGCTAAGCGAGTATCTAACAACTTGTATATCATAAGTACGAAGGTTGAAACGACTATGTTTATGATGACTCCCAACTTACTAATATCAGTACTGCATCAATGAAGCACTATTACATGCTTGAGGATGCCATGGAGCACAGTCATAGTTATGGTTCATCCCAGTATGAAAATGACAGTGGAAGTGAACCTGCTGGTAATTAACAAATTAGCAGGATTGCCGTTGCGAGGGATGTAGTGGCAGCAGAGGAATTGAGGGGCCTACTCAATTAAACAAGGGTCCTGAATGAGGCAGCCAGCCTCATCCCAGGGCGGGTTGGATGTTTCTTGCACTGTTTTAGTTGAGGTCAATGTCAGATCTTGTAGATATTAACCTCATGATATTGCCCTCATAGAGTGCTAAATAAACCAGGTTTGACAATTGCAATGAACATGATGAGAAATAAATATATGTGATTAAGCTTCAACTATATCCCCCTCAGATTTTGAAAATTAAGGGATGAAACTCAGGTTGAAGCAAAAATACTATTATTGTGTTGTTGCCATAATCCAGATTATGACAATTGCAATAGACATGATGAGAATAAATATATTGGTAAAGCAATCGTGAAGTTATTAAACTTCAACTATATCCCCCTTAGATTTGAAAAGTAGACTCAGGTTGAAGCAAAAATAATAGTCTGGAGTTCTAGACAAAATCCAGATTGTCTTGTTAGACCCCACTGTTATATGGAAAAGTAACACAAGAATCTTAGCACTCAAGCATTTGTGTTAGGAACCAAATCAATCATGATTCTAAATTTCTAATCTTCTAAATCTAATTCTTCTCCCTTGGACCACATTGAAAACCCTAGTAGTGCCAAGATCCTTGTAGAACCAAAGTCTTATGCATGTGCATAAGCAAAATCCTGGTAGTATCAATTCTTTGCATCATTCTAGCTGCACCGCATAAACTTGCAATTCATTCCTCACAAACTGATAGTATGCGCAAAGAAAAGCTGCGTGCAATGAAGAGTGCACTTTGGACCTCTGAAAACAACAATCTACAGTTTGTATTGTATTCAGGAAACACCAAGAGAAACATGGAGCCAAAAAGATAATTAATACAGATCTTCGCCCTGTCTGGAAATTCTGAATCATAGTCCAATACCCAACAAACGCAACTGCAATCGGCGTATCATGCATTTTTTACACGCTTTCATAATTACTACAGATAGATATCCCAAATTTCATCGCAAGTAAATGATCGAATCACCCAGCAGAAATGCAAAGGCACAAAAGAGAAAAGGGTCACCGGGATGGCCTATAGAATTGCAAGATCTTCGGTTATATTCAACGCATAGAAACACCAGCCATGGTTCTTGAAACGCAATTAGCAATAGATACCCCATTTTTCAAGATCTTGATATAGTATACGCTTAGAGTATGAATCCATTGACCATAGAAATGAATGTCATCGTATAGCTTCACAAACTGGGCGTACCTCGTCCTGGCGTCCGGAATCGACCCCATTGGCGACGGGAGAACCAGGCGGTGGCGATACCCTCGGCGGGCTCCGGCGGGGAAACCGACGTGGCGACTCCTCGCCTTCGGCGGCAAGAGCCTGGGTACCGTGGGGCTCGTCGGCAGCGTCCAAGATCCCGTCGGCGATCCGGGTGAGGCTCTCCTTGTAGGTGGCGATCGAACCCCGCATCTTCCGGGCCTCCTCGGATCCGACGACGTCCGTCGACAGAGGGTTTCGATGGATCAAACAATCTTGGGCAGATCTGACAAGCAAAGAAACGAGGGAGAAGCAAAGCGTCAAGAAACGATCGTTTCGACGCTCGCCCTTCTAACCGTCTGTTTCTTGCTTCGAGGTGATGATGGCGAACACGGGCGTAGTGATTTGGCCACCGCAGGGGAACCGATGAGGTGGCTCACACACTCGACCCTATTAAATCGGGTTCGATTACTTTTAGTTGGGCGAGACCCGAGTTAGCATGGAATAGTCTGATTTGGATTAAGGTGTCTAATAAGTAATTAGTCGGAATCGTATTTCAAAGACTGTTTATATATCTCTAAATGGGACCTCTCCGCTGCAACAGCAGCACATATCTCCATTTCTCTCACGTCCTTTTGTTTCATCACTTGCACCGAGCTCTGTGCTCTCTCACCGTGTATGGAAGTCGTGAGCTTTGCACATGATGTTTGTGATAGCCTCCTCCTATGTCATCCGAAAACGGAAAGCATACTCTTACCTCACACGCATGGTGTGGGGGTGGGTAGGAGGATGACGTGCCGTAAAGAACGGATCCCAAAGATGTTCGGTTTTCGTTGCCCGAAGAGGGATGTTTGATAAGATTAAGTGATATTATGGGCATTTGCTGCGGGTATACTAATAGCATAATTCACATTAATATTAGATCTGTGATCTGTCACGAATCTAATGTAGATATCAACTTACTAACTTGTACATATCTACTCATCATTATCCAAAATTTTGATGAGTAGTGGTTTTGCTTCAGGCTTAAGGCTCGGCTCGGTTAAGAGCAAGACAAACCAACTTTGGGGAAACAAGCTGTCACTACCTTACTTCGTCGTTGGAGGGAGGAGGTGGAGCCCAGATGGACCCCGCTTAAAAAGTGGAAAGGGGGCCAATATCTTATTATTATCAAAAGTATAATTCAGTACCCCTTAAAATTAAAATTTAAGGGGGATAATATGTTATCCTCATAAACGAATCTCCCACTATAAATACATGAGATCTAAAGGTTAAAATGGTAAATATAATAAAATATCCTTCCGTAAAATCCTTGTATATTGTTGACGCTCCTTCCTATCTCACAACCTTCGTTTCCATCTCTCTGATGACCCCCCTTCCCACGATAGGTTCATTTTCCCTATAAAGACTTTTGTTTCGGGGAACCTTTTGGCCTCCCTCTCTCTCTCTCTCTCTCTCTCTCTCTCTCTCAACCACTCGCCTCGGTTGCGCACGCGGACTCCATCTCTCTGTCGCAATGGCTGCAGAAGGCGAGGGGGAGAAGAGGTACATCACCGTGGAAGAGCTCCGCAAGCACAATGCCGCCACCGATCTCTGGATCTCCATCCAGGGTGGGGTCTACGACGTCACCAACTGGGTCAAGGACCACCCCGGCGGCGACCTCCCCCTCCTCAGCCTCGCCGGCCAGGACGCCACCAATGCCTTCGTCGCCTACCACCCCGCCTCCGCCTGGGCCCACCTTGGCCGCTTCTTCGTCGGTTACCTCGACGGCTACTGCGTTACCGACGTCTCCCGCGACTACCGCCGCCTCGTCGCCGAGTTCTCCAAGTCCGGCCTATTCGATGAGAAGGGCCGCGTCGCCCTCCTCACCATGTGCTTTATGCTCTTCCTCCTCGTGACCGCCGTCTCCGGCGTGCTTCTCTCGGAGAGCGCCCTCGTCCACGCCCTCTGCGGCGGCATGACGGGCTTCCTCTGGATCCAGTCCGGCTGGATCGGGCACGACTCCGGACACTACCGGATCGTCCGGAATCCACGCCTCAACCGGGTCGCCCAGATAATCTCAGGAAATTGCCTCACGGGCCTCAGCATTGGGTGGTGGAAGAGGAACCACAACGCCCACCACATCGCCTGCAACAGCCTCGATTTCGACCCCGACCTACAGCACATGCCCCTCTTCGCGGTGTCGTCCAAGTTCTTCGCCTCGATGACATCGTACTTCTTCGAGAGGAAGATGAACTTCGACGCCGTCGCGAGGTTCCTGATCAGCTACCAGCACTGGACGTTCTACCCGGTGATGTGCTTCGCCAGGATCAACCTGCTCGCGCAATCCATACTGCTGCTGCTTTCGAAGAAGAATGTGCCCAATAGATGGCAGGAGATCACCGGGGTTGCCGTCTTCTTGATCTGGTACCCTCTGCTCGTCTCGTGTTTGCCGAATTGGGGAGAGCGGGTCACGTTCGTCGTCGCTAGCTTGGCGGTCACCGGGATTCAGCACGTTCAATTCTGCTTGAACCACTTTTCTTCCAGCGTCTACGTCGGGCCGCCGCAGGGTAATGACTGGTGTGAGAAGCAGACGATGGGGACGCTGGACATCTCTTGCTCGCCATGGATGGATTGGTTCCATGGGGGTTTGCAGTTCCAGGTGGAGCACCATCTGTTCCCTCGACTGCCGAGGTGTCATCTCAGGAAGGTCTCACCTTTTGTGAGGGAGCTCTGCAAGAAGCATAAGCTGCCATACAATATTGCCTCGTTCTGGGAGGCCAATGCCATGACTGTTCGGACGCTCAGAGCTGCTGCATTGCAAGCTCGGGACTTCGCAAACCCAGTTCCAAAGAACTTGGTCTGGGAAACTGTTAACACCCATGGGTGAGAGTTTTTAGAGCATGCACATCCATCTTCTCTGATTCAAGTGAGAGTTTGAAGGACTAGTCGGTGGTGGTTGAGATCTATATCTTCCTATAGCCTATGCATGTTAGTTTTTGCTGCATTCCTTCCTTCAATTATGTTATTATAGAAACTTTGTTGTAGCAGGGAGTTTTGGTTATGATGGGTATCCAGTATCATGTTAACCTTGCAAGAAATAACTCAGTTCTGCAAGGGAACTGGATTTCATTATGGTTTGTCATATGCCTTCCTAGTTGATGTTTTCCACTATTGTTTGATTATGGCATTGCAAAATCTCTGGCTTTAGTGGGGAGTCTTTGTTATGAAAGATATCCAGCATCATGTTAAGAAATAGCTCAGTTCTACAAGGGGGGGTTGGATTCCATTATGATTTGTCATAATCTTTCCTAGTTGATGTTTTCTGCTATTGTTTGATTATGGCATTGCAGAAACATTGTTCTACCAGGGAGTTTTGGTTATGATAGATATCTAATAGTATGTTAAGTTTGGAAGAAATAACTCAGTGCTGCAAGGGGAATGGATTTCTTCATGATTTGTCATAATCCTATGTAATTGATGTTTTCTACTATTGCTTAACTATGGCATTGCATAAACTTTGTTCTAGCAGGAAGATTTGGTTATGACAGATACCCAAGATCATATTAACTTTGGAAGAAATAGCTCAGGGCTGCAAGGGACTGGATTTTATTATGATCTGTCATAGAACCCTTCCTAGATGTTTTATTACTATCTTTTAATAATCGTATTGCAGAAACTTGGTTCTGGTAAGAGTTCTGGTATAAAGTATATCCAGTATCATGTTAACTTGGGAAGAATAACCCCCTTCAAGGGGACTGGATTTCATTGTGATTTGTCATAATCCTTCCTAGTTGATGTTTTCCACTATTATTTGATTTCATTTATTTTTCTTCTCTAGATGATTAATGTCATTTTTTTTCTTCTAGAATTATTGCAAAGTCAATCAGTGAATGCCTTCTTTTTGTTGAAATGACATAACCATGTTTCCACTCTGTTTTCTGTGTGTTTTTTAAATTTTTCTTAGCATACTAACTTTTTGGACTACAGCTTTCTTGTTATCTAAGAATTCAAATTGCAACAATACCAAATTGTATATGTAGAGCATGAATATGGTAAGGAACTCTGTGGAGGAAAGCAGCTAGTGTTTAAATAAGTGCGTTTTCCTTTTCTACATTTATTTAAAGCAAAATATATCTTTTCTACTTCCTCTCATAAATCCATTATGAACTGCCTCATCCGGTCAGTAACTTCTTACAATTCCAAAATAGTGTTTCAGCTTTTTGCCTTGTCAGTTTATTCATCTGTTAAATTTTGTATATCAAAATCAGACTTTGCTGACTCTTTTTGGCCTCTGATCTGAATTTCCAACTGGCAATTTTTATGGTGCCGATTAGCTTATTCATGTTATCGGTGTATCTGATTAGATCAAGACAAGACCAGTCTGTGAATCATGTGGGCTGTTTCATATATGGTTGATGGAGTTTTGTCATTCATATTGTCCACATCCTAGAGGGTTCTGTCATTCATATTCTCATATCTTGTTGTTCCATCCAACATCTCATATCGAAGTAGATGGACCCAGTGTATTTGTATTTGGAATATCCAACCTTGTTTTGGATATCCCATACTTGTTTGATAACATGGATTACAGATGATTTTAGAATCTGGAGTGATGATTTTGTTGCTTACTTTTAAGCATCTCATTTTCAGAGTATGCTTCAAATCATGCTATTAACTAGAAGATGGACTCCCATCTCCAAGTTGGACACCTTGAGACCAAGAGTTTCATCATAGTTGTGCTTCATGGAATTTGTTTATTTTTTTAGGGTTTCACAGGAAATTAATCTCTGTTCTCATTTCATCACCAGCCAATGCAGATTGTCCATATGGTAGTCATCTGCCAGCCTATATAGTACACAAAAAGCCAGAAAGAAAAGAATGCAATGCTTGGTGAACCACACATTCAATCCCTTGTGTTTGTTTTAGACCCTACTAGTGTTATTTCTTCCTGTGATCAATTACTACTAAAGAAAGCTCGAAGCAACTATTAGGAAACTAGGACAAAAAGGTGCAAATATATATACATGGATCAGTCTATTACCAGCTGCTCAGCTATTGTAGTTAATGAATTTAAATATTTGGAAGTTTAAAAAAATGGTACCTGGACTGTCAATCTGTTGTTGTGTGGCACTGGTTGAACTAGAATAACTTAGTTCTTGAACCCTTGATTCAGCATCTCTGTTAGA
Source organism: Musa itinerans (assembly GCA_001649415.1). Lineage (NCBI taxonomy): Eukaryota > Viridiplantae > Streptophyta > Magnoliopsida > Zingiberales > Musaceae > Musa > Musa itinerans. Next base: position 68,982 of record LVTN01000240.1, read on the forward strand.
CAGTGTCAGTGGAGCTTGATCCATGCACAACAAATGATATCTTGAATAGTATAAACAATTTTATAGTAACAATGCCCAGCAACACACTTACTTGAAGCAAAACAGTCTTTAATACCATCTAAGCAGTTGGTAAGGCTTTTAGCTTAGTAGCAACCTTTTCTCGTCTGAGAAGTAAATTTTATAGGAGGTGGGAAAGAAGTAAATCTTTTCTATGAAATCTAACATGATGGTAAATTTAGAAGCATCTAGAACCCACCAATAAATGAAAATCCACTCATCAAACGGTAACACTTGATATCAACTTTAATGTTGGATAGTCTTTTAGGTAGACAGACAGTATGATCAGCTGGAAGGGAATAATACATCCAGCAGGTGGAGGACAATTACCAAATATATATTTCCTGGCTATGTCACCAAGATACAGGGCTTCGGCAAAAAATAACAGTGGAACAAGCTGTTCTGGTAAACAGAACCTTTGATCAGAATGAAATCCATCAGGAGACTGAAACCTTTCTTGTTTTGAAGGTTTTGTTTTTGGTGAAAAATGCTGAAAGCATGCTTGTACTGCGAGAATGAGGCCTATATATCGCAAGCTTACTGGGACTGCCAAAGGTTTTGGATGTTGATGGCTTTGAAGCCCCCAAAGGATCCTGCCAAGAAACATGTCAACCACTGGTTAGATGTAGGGGCAGAAATAATTTAGATAGTAACTTCTGCACGTAGTAAACCAACTAGCAGCTCACAAAAAGATAGATAATCTAAAGGCCCCATCCCAACTCTTCCTTTCCATGTCTATCTAGTGCTCGTGGCAAAAACGTCTTTGCATGGTGCAGGGTGGCACCAACAATGGCACAATAGTGGTAGTCAACAAACTACCTCCTCCTGCGACCAGCATCCTATCTTGTATGTTGGGAAAGGGAATAACAATATCATCCAGAAAGGACATTTGTAGCCTGGATTGGTCGAGTTCAGCTGATTTTGCCCAAATTAATACATATCTTATACCAGCACCCATCTACATGGTTGTGGTGAGAGTGGAAAAGCCAAGTCCTAGCATCATTGGAACTAACATATCTAAGGACACATCATAAAGCATTTTTTTAGTGTGATAATTCATATGGATGCCAATGAAAAAGAATGGCTCAAGGATAATAAAACTCATTACCAAAAGTACATGAATAAGTCTATATCACCCAAATATCCAGGAGCCCTCGAAAGTTATATCTCATAATATTGAAACATTAAGAACAGAGTAAAACTAGGATTCCATTAAGTTGTAAATTGGTCTATAAGATAATAGTTGATATGAAATTTACCATCGAGCCAAATTTGTCTGAAATCATATCAAAAGTCACATTTCCTCTAGATGCCTGAAGATGACTTGATAAGGGCAGTGATGGAGCAGGCTCTTCTGCAACTGATATTTACATATCCTTGCAATCAAAAAATAGCTTCCAACGATACAGGTGCATCTTGGCTAGAAAGCATCAACAAATAACAATACCTAAAAGGTGTAAGACTTCAGAATTCACTTTAGGGGTTTTAGCATCCTGAGTGCTGCAAAAAAAGCAATTGAAACATATAAGAGAATTACCTAAAATCTAGTAGTATCAGGAGTTTATTGGTAGCAAAATGCAGAAGCTTACCATGGTGCTGTAAGGGGAGACCCATTTGATGCAGAATTAACTTCTGAAGCTAGGTGCCACGAAAGAGTTTTTGATGTGGATTTTCCTTTAACAACAAAAAATGGAAGTTCTCATGAGGCATCAACATATGATACACATGAAGATACGATCAAAAGAAAAAAGAAATGCATAAAAAGCATAGCTTCAGACCTGGAGCATGAGAATGAGATTTTGCTTGAATAGGATTCACGTTGCCATCAGCTGGTATATGTGATTTATTCTGCACATCGTTACTGACAGAATCTGGCTTCGATTAAACAAAAAGGTCAGATATATGATATCACTGTTCCCTAGAAAAAGGGTAACATCATTATTCTGGAACATACCTGGTAAAATGTAATGCTTGTGATGTCTCGAAGTTCTTGCTGACATTTGAAGCTGATTAAGACCTTCTTTATCAACATAAGCTTGGCAAATAAAAGTTCGCTGAAACACAAGCAACAAAAATTATCTCTGTATGAAATGTCAGGTGTACTACCACTTGAACAGAGCAAACATACCTGATTTAAAGATGAAATCTTCATCTCCATGGTAGATATATCAAGCATTTGTTGTTCAAACAGGTCGGTCAGTTTGTAAGCAACTGTGCCGAGATGATCTATGGCATTCACAAGGGCTCGAACAGCATAATTCTTTAGATTATCCAATACCCTAATAAAATTGCTTAAACATTTAATATGATGCAAATATATGCATTTAGAAAACAAATTTATCGTAACAAAGGAAAAAAAATGACAACCAAGCTAATTAAAAAAAAATTCTAGACTTCGGTTAATTGCAATTTGGCAGATGATACATCCATCATTTCCATTAATTAAGAAACAGGAGTGATTTTGTTGAATGCTGTACATAATAACTCTAGTGATAGTCAACCAAACTTGGTATGTGTTGCTTTGGCCATCCATAGGAAGGGAAGAGTAATTGATTAATGATCATGACTAAGAACGGCAGCTGTACTGTCAGCCTAGTTTATCTCTAAATCATGACTAAGAAAAGTTGCAGGATGCAAGTTCTTATTTCTTCTCCTTGAATTGGTGAGCTTTTTTGCCTACTGGAGGCAAACTTTAGAACATATCAACTCATTTGCCAAGTTTGTCTCCGTAGGATACAAAGCAGAAGAGATTGAGAATAAAGGGCAAAATGTGCATGCATTCTTCACACTCTCTTAAATTAAATTAGTTTCTTCTAATAAGCATGAGAAGTATAACTAAAGAGAACATCTCAATACTCAATGATTTCATACTCAGTAATATCTTAAATCAATGAATAGAAAGATTCTGCTTTCCATAATATAAAATCAATTCATCATCAATAAAGATGTCAAAATTCTGCAAAGAGTCTGCGTGCAAAAGTCAGGCCAGGATCACTAAACAAAGAATTTTGATCTGGTTAGTCATGTAATATCTCAATTTTACTAGTCTCACATTTTTATGTTGTTCATCATCACTAACTCATCATGAACATATCATAACAATGATATCTCCAAAGCCATCACGTTATGTATATAACAGCTTGGGCGTAACGTGGAATGTTCCTAGTGGAGAAGAAAGCTCTAAGGATTAACATGTTTTCTTAACAGAAATAAGGAAATCTTTTATCATCTTTTGTATTTGACCAAGGAATCTAGAAGATTCAACACATATTTCATCCAAAAACGACATATTACTCGATGAAAAAAATCATAAACAAAGCATCATAATCAATTATTCAAAAAACTTTTACTAAGAGAGAAGACCTTACATCTGTTTCTGTTCACTATGAAGGTAAGACTTTTCACAATACTCAGCAGCAGAGTAGAGCTGTGGTCTCAGGTTCTTGAGTTCCTGCACACAGTATTGAATAGCAGATCACGTCCACAGCATAGTAACATTCAAATGATTCCACGGCTTAAAATAATCCTAGATTGCAGGTGAACAGAGCGATCAGGCGACAAGAGATGGGAGTGAACGGAATTCATCAAGACGCAATCAGAAAACCGGATAACGACCACAGAAACCCTAACATCAGCACCAAAAGAAACAATCAACAGAACAATCAAGAGCTCAAATCAAGAAGGTTTCACAGTATGAAAGGAAAACCGATCAGATCTGGACGCGGAAGAACAAGCAAAGAAACCGGATCGGATGGAGAGGAGGAGGAAAGAAAGACCTGCAGAGCCTTGACGAAGGTCTTGCTCCTCTCCATGGAGACCTCGTCGAAGGTCATGGCGCCGCTCTCCGACCGCCATTGCTGCATCCTCCCGCTCCTCTCCCACACCACTCCAGCGATCGGGCAAAAAGGAGCCGAACGAAAGGGGGGAGCGGGAGCTGTTAGGCTATTAACTCCGTCGTGCGCTCGCCTCCCTCTTGTGGATTAGGCGTGGAGCCGACGGGAATTGAAGCGGAAGCAATACCGGGAAAATGGGAAGATGCCTTATCACCGTTGGTTGCCTTCGAAATCCGATCGAGCACGGATCGTAAAGCGGGGTGGGGAAAGTGTGATGTGACCGCGGTGGGCAGAGGTGGATGTTGGTGATATGGACATGATGCAGCGCATCAACTAGCAGTCGATTAGGTGGACCAACATGAGGACTACTCCGCCCGGCACAAGAAAAGCAGATTGAGACGGCTCTTTTAAAGCGTGCTCTCCGCTGTCCCACGGACACGTGCTGCGTTGTTGCTGCATGATGAGCTTTCTTCCTCGCCAAACACGCTTCGAGTAGGCGCCCGCACGTGCCCCGTGACCTGTGGAAAAATATTTTTCAAATATTTTTTAAAGTATTTCTAATAATATTTCTTCGAAAATTAAATAATTTAATTAGTGAATAAAACTAATCAAAATCCGATTCTCTATTTTTCCGGTTCAACCGACCAATTTAATCCGGTTTTTATAACGATGATTGCATTCAACTAAAACTCTCGTCATGAACCGACCCAACAAAGTGAGTAAGCCGAAGTTGACTCGAACCGACTCGAGAATTCCCTGAAAACCTAAAAAAACCAAACCAACTCCGCTCGGCATCTTTACGAAAAGCCAACCCATCGTCGAGGGATCTTCTTCTGCTCGGCGACCAAGAGTCTTGAGATCTTTGCCCTAATTCAGGTAGTTCTTTGTGCCTAAATCTATTTTGATCGTAAGTCTGACAGCAACCACAATTCTTCCTAAAGGATACGCATTGAAACGATTGTTTAACAGCGTAATTCTTTTTTACAAATGTGTTTCTTGTGTTGCCTTTCTTCTCGGATTTTTCCTGACAAGAGACTGCGTTTTGGTTGAGGTCGTCAAGCTGGAGCATTCCAATCTCCGAATAAAGCGTAAAAATCTTCGCTTTTAAGTCAAGTGTTGCTCAGATGCAGAGATTGGGGGATTTTAAGCTGCCTCACTTCTTCAATTATCCGCCCTACTTCACGTAATTTCACGAACCACTTGCTTTCATGTTGATTAGGAACAATAAAGATAATGATCATAATCTGAACAATTCCTGGTGCTATCTGTAACGTGCAATTTATTGCTTTTTTTCGTCCTACTTATATCGAGCATCTGTTGATGGATATATGTTCACTACTTTGGAAAGAGTCAAAAGTGTTAGCTAGGTTAGCTGATAAATACTTTGACAGTTTATCTGCTTGAATATCGCCTCCGTCACTTACCCTTGGTTAAAAAAAAAAAAACTTATGAAAGAGTTAATACACTTCATTAGAGTTTTGATTATAGCCCATAAAAGAAATCACTTAGCACAAAAAAAACTGGCATGCTTTGTTTTATTTATCAAATATGTAATTCCTTTCCCTCTGACATTTTTGTATGGTGTTTCTAGACTTTGGATCTTTCATGATCTATCTCTATTTTGTGAATAATAAATTCAATTGAGTGAACAAGATCTTGTACTTCATATCGCATGAGCTTAACCAGCATAACATACCAAGTGTTGTTTGGATTGTGGGAATTCATGTTTTCCATATACTACCTCCAACACATCCAGGGCCAAATTCGATGAAATGTTGTCAATACGCACATTTGATGATATGAAGTAACTTCTATTCGATGTGTCTCTCAGTGATAATGGTTTAATCTGGGTTCCCTTTTCCATTTTGTTAGGAATCATAAATAAATCAAAGGATGGAAATTGTTGGTCTATATTAATTATCACAACCAACTACTATAAATAACAAACATAATTGAAGTTTAAGGTTAATACTATACCCAAGCTGACCCTAGCTTCAATAAGAACTATAAGAGTGAAAACCATTCTAAATAAGATGATAAAATTCATGTAGAACTCAAATTGATTCAATGCTGAACCTACTTTATTCTAGCTGATGTCAAGTTACCGAGTTGATGTTAGATAATGAACCATTTTGAAGTTTCAAACTATTTGTATTTTGGTTCACAAAGCTAATAATTATGATTTTTATGAGAGTAATATACTGTGGTATATTTCCTTAACATAATTTGTTTTTATATAACATAGGATGAAATGTTAATTGTTTTATAGTATCCATCTCTTGTTACAACTGAAAATGCTTTTATTTGTTCTAGACAGATACCTCACCCATAGATTTTTCAGTATGAATCCTCTTACTGTGTGATAAATCACAAGCTAGGTTCATGTGATCTTAACCATGCATGCAAGATTTATTCTATTATTTTTACTTGAAATTTAATTTTTCACTCTAGAGAAGCTGAACAAAGCATCTTACCTCTCTTATGCTATTTCTAGTCTACAGCCAGTAAGGGAAACACGTGAGAAGCAAGTACAACTGTGGAAGGAGCTGATACTTGACTACTGCAGAAGCCAAAAGATATTTGTAATTAGTTTGGAAGAAGATTTTCCCCTCTTTTCTAATCCAGTCATTGAGAGTAAGTCATTCTTTGTATACAATTGCAATCTACAGGATAGGGGATGAAAGTAAAAAATCAAGTCATACTTTGTATTCAATTGCAATCGACAGGATGGGTAATGAAAGTAAAAAATTAACAAGTCTATTTTAACTGTGAGATGCATAGGTTTCAATTCTTTTTTCATAAATATATCCATTATAGCCAACCCTAAATAGTTAGAACCTACAGCCTTGTTGTTATTGTTCTTGCGTCCATCAACCATAGTATTTAATCTGTTGCCCAAAATTCTGCAAAGAATATGTTTCTTTTTTTACTACCATGATTAGTTATTTCTTGGTTCTAAAACATGCCTTTGTTTTAAGGGTTTCCCTATTGCTTGCAGGATCTTTAAGCCATGAGGCAAGGCAGGTATTTCTTGCAGCTCTTGTTAATGAAGGTTTGTTGTCATCCAGTTAATGAAATCTGGAGTGCACCTCATTATCTTCACGAGGCAGTGTAAAAACACTGGATCATATTGTAAAGCAGATAACTGTAATCTTTGAAATTTTAATATTTGTTATTGTTTATAACATTTGCAGGACGTGCAGAATGGATTGACAGAAGTCACAAGAAATGTCTAATTCTTTGGCTAAGAATTCAAGATTGGGCCGATTATATTTTGAACTTTGTGTGTAAAATCTAGTGAATTTAAATATATTAAAATGATAGCCCAACTTGCTTATGGTTGCTGGTTCTTTGCATCTTTGGCTCAGGTAAAAGAAAATGGATTTGAAGACAGTGTCATGACTATTGAAGATATACGATTTGGAATCGAAACACGTGGCACTGGTAATGCTAATTCTCCTTTTTCAGTGTTTTATAGACCAGAACTCATTTTAAGTTTGTAGGAAAGAAAGATATTCTTTTAAATAGAGAATAGCCATAACCATATTTATCCTACTGCTTCTCTTTTTTTTCTGATGTCATTTTGCAGGTTCGGTTGGGTTCACGGATACCAATTTGTTATATTGCTGGATTTTACTTTTTATTTTTTTGTTTTTTTCTTTTTGTTGACATGCACTTTCCACGTTACTGTATATATCTTGTCTGTGTATTAAAACTTCTGGAGGTTCACTTTGGGGCCTTTCCTATAAGCCTTTGTCACTTGTCATGTCATTACGGACGTCTAGTTGGCATTCCACATGATCATGATACTTGGTGAATATAAGTTTGCATTCTTTTGTATCCCAGTTCCGTTGACAAGCTAACATTTCTCCATGTTGCTTTTCCATCTATGCTTCAAGAGCTTGCTGGAATAGATCGTGATGTGCTATTGCGTGCTTTGAAATTATTGGAGCAGAAGGGTAAAGCAGCAATTTTCAAAGGTTCCTCAGCCGATGATGAAGGAGTAAAATTCTCTGCTTAAGTTTGTGTTTCCCAAACTGATTGTTTACATATATCTCAAACATAATTCCTTAGTTATCTCCTTGTATTACCTATGCTTGCATTGTGCTGATGAATGACTGGAAACTTTATTTTCATCATGATATTTATTTTGGATGCTTAAATGGAAGCCTTTTGTCTCTGTTCCATTATTTGGATGAACTGTTTGTGTGCTGATTAATGGACAAGGATTTCAGCATATATTATTGGAAATTCAACCTCTTCCTGTCAATTTGGAAAACTGCTTGCTTTATTGTTGCAGTGTGCTGCTTCTATCTAATCAGCTGAATCTTATGTAAATTTGGAGATGAAACTACAATGTTGTAATTCTGAAGTATCCAATGGTTATTCTATTACCCTATTTATCTTTTATTATAATTATACACAAATTGTTGTTAAATCAGCAGTCACATTCTTTTTTCTCCGACTTGGATTAAGTTTGCGTCTAACTGAATAGTTTTACCAGAGCAGATATTTTGTTGGCTCTTGTGAAGAAGCAGCTGCTCCTTCCAAGTCTTCAAGCTCCTACTGCTGCTGTTACTGGTTTCTTCATTTCTTTGCATTCGTTCTGAAACTTGAACAAGTCAGTAGCGTAGCAGTTAGCACATGAAACGATCAACTTTTTCCTGTTCTTCTCTAACAGGAAATATTTGACATGGAAGCCAAGCTCATGTGTTCATTTGGTTTCTACAGAGCTCATTAAAATTTACGTTGGCTGCTACTTTCACCAATCCATCATTCTCTTGCAGCATTGGGCAGATTCCTGCAAGATAAAACACTTGGTAACTGATTTCCGAATTTGCCCCTTTCATTTAAATATAAGATATATTTTTTTAAAATTATATATATATATATATATATATATATATATATATATATATATATATAGAGAGAGAGAGAGAGAGAGAGAGAGAGAGAGAGAGAGAATTCTTTTAAAAACACTCATCTCTAAGAAATTTTGGAAGAATGTCTCAATTTCCAAAAAAAATTATAAATTATTTTTTTATAAATAATTATTTTGTCTTTTAACTCTTGTATGACCTCTGTCATCATCTTCTCTTTTTTGTTTTGTTAGATTTGTTATCACCTTTGCCCCTGTGTAGCAGGTGATCTCGTCGAACCCTCCCTTACATGTGAGGGCCACTTTTGTCTTCTCATTCCTCATGCGAGGAAAGTCCAATAGAGTATGCGAATTCGATGGGAGGGTCACTTTTGTCCTCTCCTTCCTCATGCGAGGAAAGTCCAATAGAGCATGCGAATTCGATGAGATAAAAGGACGGGACGTCATGGCTAAAGCAATAAATTGGTCTTTTTAAAGGCGCTCCATAGAACGAGATAAAAGAGTTTCTTTTTAAAGTACACGTCTCTCTCTCTCTCTCTCTCTCTCTCTCTCTATATATATATATATATATATATATA
>LVTN01000240.1:78354-103666 GCA_001649415.1 Musa itinerans
ATATATAGTTAAGCACACCTTTTAGCATAATGAAGTCTATCACGAATGCGCAAGCTAAGAACGACGTATCTCCGTCGTTGGAATTCCCGCGCGCCGACCTCTCTTACCACGGCGCCGCGTTGAACGCGGTCAAAGACGGCCTGCTCCACGTCTCATCTCTGGTCAAATCAACCCACCACCTTAGTTGCCGACTTGAGTTACGACGTGGCGGTGAGATAGCCGCGTCTGATACTCGTGAGTTGAGTCGTATGGAGAAGCATTTCTGCGATTTAAAAGCAACCCACGAGCACAAATTTCCCATCACTTTTATCTTCCCGTTTCTACATACGGCCGCCAGAGATAGAACGCCGGTAAGCAAAACCCTCCTCTCTTCCTCCGTTATTGGTTTTCGTTGATCGATTTCGCTTTCCTTTCTTTGTTTCGGTTTGTTTTGAATCGTTCGGATCGATTTGTGGCGGTGTTTTGGCTAGGTTTTGGTCGTCGCCCGATCCATGGCTTCGAGGCGGATCATCAAGGAGCTGAAGGATCTCCAGAGGGATCCCCCGACTTCATGTAGCGCAGGTGCCCCAAATCTCCTTCTCTATGGTCTTCTCCTTTGTTCCCTGAGTTTCTCATCCCCTTCTATAAAAGTTGCTTCTATAAGGTTTAGATCTGAATCCAATTGTGCAATAAATCATGGCTTGCGGGAAATTTGTTAGATGATGTCTGCCGTTCAGATTACCTCACATTAACTTATATACGAGCAGAGCCTGCTAGCTCAGGATTCTGTAAGATTAGCATGCCTAGAAAGGAACTTTCCGTTATTTTCGTCATGTGTTCGTTTCCTGCGTCTCGAGTAATACAGGTCCAGAAAGACAGTAGTGGTATCAAGGAAAATGTTTATGGTCGATGGCTGCTCGATAATGGACTATATTCTGTTTGCCCGTTGGGCTCCAGATCTGCTTGATTATGCCATCGAGATCATTTTATTGCTGTCTTTTCTTCATTGTAAAGTTGCTTATGATCGTTAACTCCATTTATTTTAGATCGTTTTTGTTGGATGCTAAAGTAGATTATTTTCACGTAACAATTGGACACTGTATGTGGAAAAGCTTGTAAGCACACCGGTTGAGGTATAAGTGCGAAAAAGGTAAACTAGTTGTACTGGTAGGACTTCAAAGCAAACATTTTTTATTGCTTACGGTGTATTACGGATTTGACTTGCTAGCGCACCTGGTAAAGTTGGTTGGTTGTTGGTGAACCTGCAAAGCTTCGCATCATGTGTTTCTTCCAGATCTGAGTTAATTTGTCTAAATTTTCAAATGATGATCTTCCAGGGCCAGTGGCTGAAGACATGTTTCATTGGCAAGCTACAATAATGGGTCCACCAGACAGTCCATATTCAGGGGGAGTTTTTCTTGTCACTATACACTTCCCTCCAGATTATCCATTCAAGCCACCTAAGGTATTGTTGATGTAAAGCAGAGATAACAAAAACTGCATATGGTATCTGTTTGTGTTTAACATACAATGAAATCTTGTTTTGTCCTCACTAATATCATATCTGATTCTCCAATTGTGTAGAACATATAGTGACACATAGGGGAAAAATAATTGTTAAACATATGGAGGATTTTGTTTTTTAATGTAAAAATGTAAAACTAAAATATGTAGTTTCTTAAAAGCCACAAAACTTTTATTTCTGTTCTTATCATGATAAAATATACATATGTTTTAGAGGCTATGATGAAATATCTTAAGATCTGTATGTCTTGCAGATTTCCTGTTGAGATGTTCCCAGTGTACCTTCTAAAAGAGCCATATTAGTGTCATTTTTTTAACACCATGAGAACGTGCAGGTTGGTCTAATTTTGGATTAGATGAAAGAAGCCACAAGTTTAATCTAGGATAACGATAAATCATTTTAGGAAGCTGTATGCATGAAAATATATGCAAAATTACAAGATGAGATATTTTGGAGGTTATTGATATTAATGCTAACCATAGAGGGGATATATGAAATGTAGGTTTGTCAAAGGTATATATATACATACTGCCTTCCTAGTTTTATTAGTGAAACCACAATTTTTGCTCATTCTTTATAGTTGGTCACTATTAATTGTTGATCCATGCTTCAGACAATCTAAGCCATGCTCATGTGTTTTTTTCTTTGGCCAAAAAAGAAAACTAAATTAAATTACTGAAGAAAAAGTCTGTTACATTGTAACCCATTCTCCTCGAAGCACAAAATCTGAACCAATGCTGAAGCTTGAACTCCACTGAAACTTTTAAGCTATGCTTGGTTTGCCAACTTATCTTTTTCAATCTATATGTGCCCATGTTCCATTTAGGATATAACATATATGGTTATAATGTCAGGGCTTTGGTTAATCAAACAGTTGATATGACTGTTGCCTATACAAATATTTGCTTCAAGATTAAGACCCGGTCTTCTAAGTTCTAACAACTGTTCTTTATTGAAAAGAAACATTCTTAGCAACATTGTTCATTCTTAGAGTTGTGATAGTTTTTTTGTTTTACATGTAAAGTTTGACTTCCCCTTATAACTTTGGAGCATCAACTGTCATTCATGACCCTTGCTGTGATAGTTGTTAATAAGAAGGCCCATCCAGAGTAGTCTTATTGAAAGGCAATGTAAACAATTTTTTATAGTATATAACCTTAGATTTATTGCCTGTTGCATATATAAATTTCCTATACATACAGTCTCACTGAAGATAATGGAAGTTGAGCTTAATGAAAGATCTAGAACTACAAACTTGTTTGCCCTTTTTTCCCCTTAAGGACAGGTGAATTTTGTTGGTTGGTTAACTTGAGATAAGTTTATTGTTCAAAAGAATGGCATAATTTTTGGAGGTGGAAATGAATGCAACTTTATCTGAGTGTATCATGGAAGTTAAGTTAGAAATCTACCATCATTTTATTCAGAACAAAAAGTAAGAATGAAGCTAAAAAAGTAAGGAAGCATTATGCCATAGAGATAAACAAGGTAGATAATGTATGACATTACTAAATATTAAAAAAAAAATTGCCTGGATATTGAAAGGCAATGTAAACAATTTTTTATAGCATATAACATTAGATTTATCTCCTGGATATTGCCTGTTGCATATATAAATTTCCTATACATACAGTCTCACTGAAGATAATGGAAGTTGAGCTTAATGAAAGATCTAGAACTACAAACTTGTTTGCCCTTTTTTTCCCTTAAGGACAGGTGAATTTTGTTGGTTGGTTAACTTGAGATAAGTTTATTGTTCAAAAGAATGGCATAATTTTTGGAGGTGGAAATGAATGCAACTTTATCTGAGTGTATCATGGAAGTTAAGTTAGAAATCTACCATTATTTTATTCAGAAAAAAAAGTAAGAATGAAGCTAAAAAAGTAAGGAAGCATTATGCCATAGAGATAAACAAGGTAGATATTGTATGACATTGCTAAATATTAAAAAAAAAATTCACTCTCCCATTCTGATGGATAAATCATGAATAATATTTTTGCATACAAGATCCATCCCATCTATCGTTTGTTGCCCCACTTATCACCAAGTACTATGGTATTGATAGAGCACAAAGTACTATGGTATTGTCATGGACATCTGTACAAGGGTTTTTAGGACTATTATTTATACAGGACATATACTTCACTCGAATATAGTGATTATCTTACCCTGGTTGACATGTTCATGAATCATTGAGCATTTAATAATAGATTCTATGATTTCTCCAACTTATTGAGTGTGCCTTCTGCAGGTTGCTTTCAAGACGAAGGTTTTCCACCCAAATATTAATAGCAATGGAAGCATTTGCCTGGACATCTTAAAGGAACAATGGAGCCCTGCATTGACTATTTCCAAGGTTAATTATTTTCCTTGTATCAATTATCCTTCAGCAGTTGCATTCTCTCTGCTTATCCAATTTACATCACACTAATCAAATTTGTGATGTCACTAAGGGCAGGTGATTTAGCAGTGCTATGTTATTGCTTCTTTTTGGTATATTCACATCATGGCCAGACCTAGAATTCATATACATTGTATAGGCCCATTGGTTCAAAATATTGGTGTGTGAGATGTACTGATACAAGTTGGTCATATTTTTTTTTAGTGAAAAGCCTGTTGAGTTGATTTAGGTTATTGCTTTATTAACTATGGAGCATATCCCCATGAATGTGCCTCTTTTATTTTGCATCTTGCAGGAATACTTATTGGTCATGCATTATATTTTCATTATTTCCCTAGCACCCTTATGTTTGCACTTATATATTATATGCTTAATGGGATTTTAAGAACAACAATTTCCTCTCTTACAGGTGCTGTTGTCAATCTGCTCCCTCTTAACTGATCCAAACCCAGACGATCCTTTGGTACCGGAGATCGCCCATATGTACAAGGCAGATAAGACCAAGTATGAGACCACAGCAAGGAGCTGGACCCAGAGGTATGCAATGGGCTAAAAGATCATGATGGGACAAAAGATTGTTGGGGCCTTCCCCTTCTTCTTGATCTGTGGTGTCTGTTGTCTTGTAAGATTGAAATTATCTGTTTCTGATAGGAAACCCCCCCTCCCCACAAACTTATCAGACAACTGCTATGGTTGATTGTTTATTTACAAGTTTATATTTGAATCTTAAAAGACTTCTTTCTCGGATTTTCAATTACCATTCTGAAACTTAGAAGAGAGTTGGCAATAGTTCTCTCGAATAAAAAAAAAGAAATGAAAAAAAAAAGTCTTTGGTGTTGTAATAACACAAATTTAATGTCTTTCTTATTTGTAATTTTTTATGTTTTCTTACTATTTTGGCTACTAACTTATAGCCTTTTTCATTTTATTCATTCTTCTTTGGAGTATTTTCATTTAGTTCGTTTATAATGTTTCTCAATAGTGTTTATAGTATGCTATCGACAAACTATAAATATTATTAAAAGATATCGTAAGTGATATCATATTATATTCTTTTAGTTATCATTATTTATAGATTATTGTAATATTATATTATTATATTTATAATTAGTTTGATTAAAGTTTCAAATTTATTTAGATATTTTACAGTATTTTCAAGTAGGTTTTATTTATTATAGTGGTCAAAACATTGTAATATATCAAAAATACTATAACAAAATAAAACATTCTAACAAACAGAAGCATATTTTAAGACAATTTGAGTTTGTTTTTGTTAAATAAGGGTATTATTTGAAGAAAAAAAAAAGAAATATCAATTGGGAAATATTTAAAATATAAGTATTTGTTTAGGAAATTCGTCTTTTTAAAGAGAAAATTCCTCCATATTGCGAAGACATTACTGTTGTATACGCATATGTAGATTTATTGAATCTTTTGGGCTTTGGTGGACTTACAATTAAATTTTGATGTCACAAATGTAATGGGCTTTGGTGGACTTCCAATTAAATTATGATGTCACAAATGCAATGGTCTTAAAAAAAAAAAAAAAAAAAAATTCCATTGAGAACATACTCTTTTTCTTAGTTAAATTCCTTTTATTTCATCAAATATCGTCCAACTCCGTAATATTGCGGCATTATTTACTCTTTAACGTTCATGTGCATAACACTACTTGTTTTAATGTCTTCCATTTTTATGAATCCAATTCGAATAATTATTTTTGGATGATTTCCTTGAAAAAATCTCTCTTTTTGATCTTTTCTGGTAAAGTGATATAGTTTTTTTTTTTTCATTTGATGTACCTTATTTTCTAATAGCACTCGTCATAATGCCCTTCACGACAATAACAATGTGAAAGATGCCAAAAGAGGTATGGAGAATGAACATACCTTGCATTACATGACAATAACAATACGAAAAGAGGTATGGAGAACAAAGGGCACAAGAAGGAGGGAGATGAGGTTATTATTAGTGGCGCAAGAGATGATGACACAGAAAATAATGAGTGACCAACCTCACCTTGTCCACTTCATCCTTGTCGTACACTTATCTTTTATATCGCCTGGGTGGATAAAGTATAGCTTGCCATTATTGATCAACTAGGTAAGGTCACAAGTGGTGTTGATAGATAGGAGGGAGGAGTGGGTAGTGGCAAATATGATAGGTAAGTGCTTAATAATGATCATATAGAAGAGGTCTTTCATGATAGAGGTGATGATGATAGTCTTGAAAGGGGAGGCGAGAGAGGCACATGGAGTGGGGGGCCAAAGAGAGGTGGGTTCGTGCAAATGATACTTAGCACGATGAGCCATATGGTGGTGGAGGGAGAGGAAGCCCCATCGTGATTGCCTTCTTCTCTTGCACTGAAGTCGATGATGTATCACGATGCATGGAGAGAGTTCGATGACGAACATGAGGAAATGCAATTGGGCCTCACGTTGGAATAGAGACGACCACACGGACACAATAATACCTTACAACTGAACGAACGAAGACTATAGATGGTGGACAATAGTGAGGAGCATTACGAGTATTATATAAAAAAAAAAGAGCACCAAATGAAAAATAAAAAATAAAAACTAGTGAGACCTTCTGGAAAAAAAAAGAGAGTTTTTTTTTCTAAAAAATCATCCTTTACTTTTTTTTTAATCTCGGTAATATAATTAAATAATTTCCAAACACAGGAATTTCTAATATATAGCCATGGTCATTCAATCAAAGAAAACTATTAACCTGTTTGACCGTATCACTTCTAATTGTCCAAACTGGATTCGAGTACTTTAGGAATTAAAAGGATATGAGATGCATATATCGTGTCACTCTCAATCAAAGGAACTGAAAGATCCAAAGCGAGCAGTGAGATTAGGAAACATAGCGTTACTCTCTGTGAATCAAAAAGGATCCCACGGCAAACATTTAAGGCATCGAAGAAAAGTCAGAGACATGAATCGTACGAAATAAACACGCATCGGACTTTCTAAAGATATAATAAATAGGATACTTATCAGAATTAAATCGGACATCAATTCGATTCAATACCGAATCATGGTTCCTTTAATCAGTTCACGGATAAGAACAGTATCAATGATATCAACTCATCATACCATTTAATTCAAGTTAAATCATATATATATATATACATCATACCATTTAACTCAAGATAAAAAATATATATATATATATATATATATATATATATATATATGGAAATGATCAAAATAGGTTTTCACGTCAAAATCCTGGTAATAAGTCAAAGCTCTAAATATATAATTAAGGAGCTACAATTAATGCCTTAATTAGTTACTTGGTCAATCAAAAGCCAGCTATGATACTGGGTCTGGTCAGCGCCTGGTTCATCTATCTGCGTCGAGCCACGAACTAGGGAAGGATGCCTGCCTACTGGTTGAGAGTTCTGGGACCCAAGTCGGCGACGAGCCAGATGACCCCATGGCCTCAGGTTACCCTCGTGTGTGATCGCAGGATCGAAGGATGGGTCCCGCAGGACCCCATCTTGTTCTTTCCAATCACCACTCGGGTACCCGCGAAGGTCGAGGAATGATGGTATCTCGTTATCCATTATCCTCCGCTGTTGTTCCCGGAGGAGGAGAAAAAAAAAAAAGGGGCAAAAAACAAAAAGGAAAGAAAACAGAAAAAATGTGCTGTCACGTTCCATATTTGCGATCTCGATTGCGTGCTGAGATCAGCTGAAGAAGCCATGACGACTGCATCCTCTTTCGAGCTCCTAATCCTCAATGTCTGCCCGGGAAAGCCGCAAGTCGCGTTCGACCCCCGATCTAATCCCTCTCCTTAACCTAAATCCCAATCCTCCATTAATCTTCCTTCGTCGTCGTCTTCTTCCTCGTCCATCGCAGGTAGCCCTCACCTGGCCCCACCACGTACGTAGACACGCACTCGCTGCAACGATATTTCATTTCTTTGCTTCGTGGATCGTCGCCTCTCCCCCGTCTTCCTCTGCCTCCTCCTCCTCCTCCTCCTCCATGGGGGAAGCGTCGCCGGTGCTGCATCCGCCCGACGCCGGCGCCGCCTTCGTCCTCGAATCGAAGGGTGGGTGAGCTCTCTCTCTCTCTCTCTCTCTCTTCTCGTCGGTGCGGCGATAGGGTTATAACTCCACCACATGCACGTCGGCGTTACAGGGAGTTGGTGGCACGCGGGGTTCCATCTCACGACGGCGATCGTCGGTCCCACAATCCTGACGCTGCCGTACGCATTCCGAGGGCTGGGCTGGGGCGTGGGGCTGGCGGCGCTGACGATCGTGGGCGCCGTCACCTTCTACGCCTACACCCTAATGTCCAAGGTCCTGGATCACTGCGAGAAGCAAGGCCGACGGCACATCCGGTTCCGGGAACTCGCCGCCGACGTCTTGGGTACGGAAACCCCATCGCATCCATGTCGACCGCCACTCTTCTTCCCTCCCTTGACCATCTTTTCTTCTTGTTGTTCTGGTTGCTACAGGCTCCGGTTGGATGTTCTACTTCGTGGTGTTCTTCCAGACGGCCATCAACACCGGAGTGAGCATCGGCTGCGTCTTGCTCGCCGGAGAATGCCTCAAGGTAGCGTTGTTTTCCATGATTTCTACCTTGTTTACTTGTCTTCTTCTTTCCCAAGTCTCTTTCATCATTCTTTTCTTACTTACTTTGTGTTCTTCACTTGATGTTGCTGACCTTTTAGCTTTCTCTTCATAGCATCCAAAGGTTTGGTAGTTTACACACTATAATATGCGATAATAGTTCTTTTGTTTATTACTAACCAGTCTTCTCTTTTGGAGAAGAATGAGTCGAACAGTTGATACCATTTCATTATTAAGCCCAAAGAATCACCTTAACATCGTCAGAACCATCACAAACTGTAGCATTTTTTTGATGCGGACAGTTATCATTGTGTGTACGCAACAAGTTTCATATTGCATGTTGGAAGTTCATCGACACAAATGTCAGGTGCACATCCTAATTGCTGTTCTTGCTTGGTCTTCTCTCCTAAACTCATTATTGGGAGGAGGAATTAGGCATATTTATTTTATGGTGCTAGTCAAGGGATATGGGCAAAATACTGGTGCTGAAATGATGGCAACATGGTGAAAAGAAAGCACTTAAATGGGAGTATAAAACACAAAGCAAAGCACCAATTTCATTACCACAGACCGAAGAATGAACTCCATTGTGACTTTGTTGTGATGATTAATTCAGATGAAGAAGTTGATGTAAGACTCCATGTTTGTGTTATTCTAACATCTTTGTGCTGCAACTTGGCTCTCTTGTGTGCATGGGATGGATCAGATCATGTACTCCAGTCTTTCTCCTGATGGTCCCTTGAGGCTGTATCACTTCATCGTTATGGTGACAGTGGTGCTGATCCTTCTCTCTCAGCTGCCATCCTTCCACTCTCTCCGGCACATCAACCTGGTCTCCCTTTTTCTGAGCTTGGGTTACACTACTCTCGTAGCTGCAGGCTGCATCAACGCAGGTCATTCTCTTCCTCGATCCTCTCACTTGTTCTCCAAGCAATCACACTCGATTCATCATTTGATCAGACGCCGATTAGGCGAATCATATTCTTCTTGATGGAAGAACACATCTTTTGTTAGTATATGCACAGAGAATGTTCTTGGCATATAGAGAGTTGGGCCCTGAAGTATAAAGATACATATACTATCTAATAAAGATCATGTAATATGATCCATCATCAGAAAAAGATGCCTAAGCAGCACAATGATCAACCCTTTGCCTTTCTTCTTTGCAAAAGGTTACTCCAGAAATGCTCCTCCGAGGAACTATTCATTGGACTCATCCAAGGTTCAGAGAACCTTCAATGCCTTCACGTCCATCTCCATCCTGGCTTCGCTCTATGGAAATGGAATACTTCCGGAAATCCAGGTACAGCTACATGAGTGCGGTGTCTGCATCAAAATGTCTCTTGTTGACCTACCAAGCTGCTCCGATGCAGGCAACCATGGCACCTCCAGCCACCGGGAAGATGGTGAAAGGACTGATGCTGTGCTACTCCGTGATCATCGTGACGTTCTACTCGGCTGCAGTCTCTGGTTACTGGGCCTTCGGAAACAAGGTGAACTCCAATGTGCTCGACAGCCTTCTTCCCGACTCGGGACCTTCCCTGGCACCCACATGGCTACTGGGGCTTGCGGTCGTCTTCGTCCTCCTCCAACTCTTAGCCATTGGCTTGGTAAGAGACTGATCGAATGAGGCACAAGCTTAGCTGCGGAACTTGATGCCAACATTTTCCGATTGCAGGTTTACTCCCAGGTAGCTTACGAGATCATCGAGAAGAATTCAGCCGACATCAAGAAGAGCAAGTTCTCCAAGAGAAACCTGGTGCCCAGGCTGATCCTTAGAACGCTCTACATGGTGTTCTGTGGATTCATGGCTGCAATGCTCCCGTTCTTTGGCGACATCGTTGCCGTCGTCGGCGCGATCGGGTTCATCCCTCTGGATTTCGTACTCCCCATGCTTCTGTACAACATTTCCATCGGCCCTTCCAAGCGCTCGGCGATCCACTGGATCAACATCTTCATCATGGTTGTGTTCACCGGAGTCGGCATCGTGGGGGCGTTCGCCTCCATCAGGAAGCTGGTGCTCGACGCCCACCAATTCAAGCTCTTCAGCAATGATGTGGTGGGTTGACGACGAACAGTCATCAATTCATCCTCTTATCAACAGAGGATGAGTGTCTTCAAGATTGTTCGGTTCTGCACAGAGAGCACATGTACTAATATACCATAGTAAAGAAAGTTGTAGCTTCCTGTCAGCGTTGTTGCATATGATTTCCCAGGAATTTTAGATACTACAATGTTTACGACTGTTCATCCGTCTTCTCCTCCCATCGCGGCACATTAACCTTTCCAACTATTTTACACTGTGGAATGTTGTTTATGGATGGATGATAGGGCATATCTTGGGAACTATCCTCCGATCACTATTTTCAGTCACATCAGTATTAAGGATAACATGTTGGATTATACCCCCGGTCAATGCCAATTCCGTAAAGGTCAGAAGGTGTTGACCAAGTACAACATCGACAGTAATAAATATGACAGATATGACTAGTCCCCTAGGGGAAGGATAAAAATCTCTCGTATGGTCGGCCACAGGAGTGATTGCCACTCAGTTCTAACAAGATCTTCGGAGGGGTCGAAGTCGGGAGCCCCTTCCCAACCTCGACCTGTATGCAGGGACCAGAGACCAAGAAGCAGGTGGTCAACCCAAGGGAGTCCCCGACTTTGAAGCCAGAGCCCAAGCCCAACCTCGCCAACGTGGATGATCCTGCGCACTCGGGACTGACCAAGCCGTGCCAACTCACTCTGCCACGATGTAAATGATCACTATCATATTGGCACTAGAAGGAGGGCCCGATGACGCAGGATCAACCTTAACCAGGCAACCCGATTGAACACTCGGGCAACAACCACCTCCCAACCCACTCAACCCCTGGGCTCGGGGAGCAACACCCACCTCCCCCCGAATAGGAGGCCAACATAGTAACCCCGGGGCGTTATTGGAGGCTGTTCACTGACCCGGGGTTATTGCCCCTGGGAATGGTTGCTGCTCAACCTTCTGTCTCCACTGAGGCATTCCTCAGCCTGACGGACCAAGTTCAAGTCCTGGCGAGGATGATGCAAACCATCGTTCCCCTTGTCTCACCTCCCGGACAACTCCCGATGCTCCTACCGACGCCACAGTAGGAGTGGACACCCCCGGCTCCCACATAGCCCCCACCCTCTCCTGCACCGCCCTTGGCTCCCCGACAGCTTGTGACGACGATTGTTGTTGTATCGCTCGAACGACGACTGAGCCCGAGGCTGATGCCCGCGCATGACGTGCAAAGCCTTCGACACCCTTGCACCGGTAGCCCCAAGCCCGACACCCTGTCGTCCAACTCGGCGAATTCCCTCCAGGCACAACTGCGCTCGGTAAATCAGTGTCTGGACGAGGTTCAACATTAGTTTCGTAAATCCAAGGAGGAGCTCGGCGAGACCTCTTCAGGAGCATCGCCTTTCACACCCGAGGTTCAGGATAAGCCAATCCCTCCAAGCTTCCGTCTCCCTGTTCTCAAAGCCTATGATGACGGCTCTAACCCAACGGAACATGTCGCCACCTTTCGCGCATAGATGGCCCTATATGGTACTTCAGACGCCCTCATGTGTAGGGCGTTCCCCACCTCGCTCCAAGGCCCAGCTTGGATGTGGTACAATCGTCCCAGATCGACCTCAATCACCTCTTTCAACCAACTTGCCAAAGAGTTCGAGCTCAACTTCATGGCCAATGTGCGACCAAGGTCGTCCGCGGCTCTGCTCCTCGGTCTTAACCAAAAGGACAACGAGCCACTTTCTCATTTTGTGACACAATTTGCCATTAAAATCCGGGGGCTGCCCGACGCTCACCCTTCCTTGATAATGCAGGCCTTTTTAATGAGACTCCGACCTTCCAGGTTCTTCTGGTTGCTGGTCGAGCGGCCTCCTATGACCATCCCTGAAATGCTTCAACAAGCCAACCAATATGTGGTCGCCGAAGCATTGGTGGCGGGAAAGCGGGAGGAGAACAAGATGTCGCGACCAGAACCGACCCGAGGGCAGCCCCTAGAGTTGCCAAGAAGGAGAATCGATTGACCCGACGCAACACTCCCAGGGCCCCCATTCCCGCCTTTGAATTCCTCCAGGATCGAGATATTCCTGTAGATCAGGGATAGAGGACTCTTGTAGGCCCCAAACTCGATGAAAGCATCGCGCAAGCTCAAGGACCATTCGAAGTACTATCGGTTTCATCACGATTATGGACACAACATTGAGGAATGTCATGACCTCAAGAATCAAATTGAAGAACTCATACGCCAGGGGCATCTGGGGCACTACATTAGGAGGCCACGCGAAATGTCTCCCTATCCCTCCGGACCGGTCGAGAAGCATATTGACGTGATCAGCGGTGGTCCGATGGCAGAGGGAGAGAGCATGGCGGGACAAAAGGCTTATGCCCGAGCAGTCGTAGAGAAGCGCCCGAGGCAACCCCGGGAGCCCGAGATCACCTTCCCAACATGAGAGACCGAATACCCGGAGCATGCCAACGCGTTAGTCATCTCGGCCAGGATCACCAATACTCGAGTTAAAAAGATCATAGTGGACACTGGGAGCTCCGCCGATATCCTATACTTCGACGCCTTCCGAAAACTCGGCCTAACCAAGAAAGACCTCACCCCGAGTCAATCGGCACTCACCAGATTTATAGGCGACTCCATCTCATCCCTTGGCACGACCGTCCTACAAGTCACCCTAGGCGAGGACCTACGGGCCAAGACGGTCATGGTGACCTTTATGGTGGTGGAACTCCCTTCAGCATACAATGCCATCCTAGGCCGACCAGCCCTTAACAAGCTCAGAGCGGTCATCTCCACATATCACTGCGCGATAAAATTTCTGACCCAAGCAGGGGTCGGGGAAGCGAGGAGCGACCCTCAGGAATCCTGACAATGTTACATAGAAGCCGTCACACTACCCAAGAAGCCAAGACTCGAGCATCCCCTTGTCGACCCACGGGACATCGCCAAGCCAACACAATGACCCGAACCAACCGAGCACACCCTAGAAGTCCCGCTATGCTGCGACCGGCCAGACAGGGTCGTTAGGGTTGGGTCGGGGCTACCGGAGGAAGAAAGAGAGCAGCTTGTCAACCTACTAGTTGAAAACGCTAACATCTTTTCTTGGTCACTAGCGGACATGCGTGGGATCGATAGAGCGATTGCACAACACCGCCTGAACATCAGTCCCCAAGCGCAATCGGTGAAGCAGCAGCCCCAAAAGCTGGCACTTGACCGACAAAGGGCGATTGATGATGAGATAAAGTGGCTCTTGGCGGTAGGATTCATCATCGAAGCTAAGTATCCGCGATGGCTATCGAATGTAGTTCTCGTTAAAAAGCCTAATGGAAGCTGGAAAATGTGTGTCGACTACACCGACCTTGATCGAGCATGCCCGAAGGATTGCTACCCACTACCGAGGATCAACCAGCTAGTCGATGCAACCTTGGGGCACGAGCTCCTCACGTTCCTGGACGCATTCTCGGGATACAACCAAATCAAGATGGCACCCGAAGACCAAGAACATACGACATTCATCACCAACCGAGGAGTTTACTTCTATACAGTCATGCCATTCGGTTTAAAGAATGCTAGGGTAACGTACCAACGGATGATGAAAAAGGCATTCACCCACCAGATCGAAAGAAATATGGAGGTATACATCGACGACATGATCGTCAAAAGCAGGTCCACCAGGACTCACCTAGCGGACCTCACCGAGACATTCAGGACTTTACGAAAATGGGGCATGCGCCTCAATCCTGCCAAGTGTGTCTTCGGGGCCAGCTCGGGAAAGTTCCTCGGATTCATCATCCACCAAAGGGGAATAGATGCCAACCCAGAAAAAGTTCAAGCTATCATCAACATGGAGCCCCCCCGGTCGGTAAAGGAGGTCCAGAGTTTGGCTAGAAGGCTTGCCACCCTGGCTCGGTTCCTATCCCGGTCGGGAGACAAGTGCCTTCCCTTCTTCCAAATCCTAAAGAACTCGAAGAACTTTAAATGGACCTTAGAATGTCAAGAGGCCTTTGGCCGGCTAAAGGAGCACCTGACACACTTACCCCAACTCGCTATGGTCTCTCCAGGAGAACCGCATAGCCTACACCTTGCGGCTTCCGAGCACGCTGTCAGTTTCATCCTAACCCGAGAAGACTCCAGAGTACAATAGCTGATCTACTACCTGAGCCACGTCCTCAGTGGGCCCGAGGTGAGATATCAACCTGTGGAAAGGCTGGCCTTAGAACTCGTTCAGACGGCCAGAAAGTTACGGCCCTACTTCCAGGCTCACCCTATTAAAGTGATAACCAACCAGTCGTTGCGACAAATGTTGTCCAAATTTGACATGTTTGGACGAATGCTCAAGTGGTCGATTGAACTCGGGGAATTCGACATACAGTATGTCCTGAGGATGACCATAAAGGATCAGGCAGTTGCCAACTTTATCTCAAAATTGACTCCCCTCGGCAATAGCAACGGCGAGCGAACCAAGCAACGATGGAGCTTGCACTTCGATGGCTCGGCGAACACGAAAGGGGGCGGGGCTGGCCTTATCCTCGAAAGCCCCGACGACCAAACATTCAGGCACGCACTCCGCTTTGAGTTCAAGGCCACCAACAACGAAGCTGAATATGAAGCGCTCCTATCTGGCCTCAAGTTGGCCCTCGAGCTGCAAGTGAAAGTCATTGAAGTTTTCACCGACTCCTAGCTAGTGGTCAGCCATATCAATGGAGACTACGTGGCCCGAGACGCCACCATGACAAAATACATGTCCGAGGCAAAGAAACTCGTTAGTTGCTTCCAATGCTTCACCATAACAAGGGTGCCATGGGCGCATAATGCACAGGCTGATGCCTTGATGAGGCTCGACTCGAGCCAAGAAACCAAACCGCCTCCGGATATCGAACGACTTCCTTACTGGACTATTGCAGCGGAAGAGGTGGCCACCGCGTATGCAACCCCGACCTAGGTGGAAGAAATCCTCTGCTACAAAAAAGATGTGACACTGCCAACCGACAAGGTGGCCTCTCAACGGCTTTGACGCATACAGGCACGATATTGTGAGATGAACAGGCGACTTTACCGGAGGTCATTCACCCAACCGCTCCTGCGTTGCTTGGACCCCATGGAAGCCCAGTCAGTGTTAGCTGAAGTTCATGAAGGAATCTACGGGGAGCACATCGGCGGCCGGACCCTAGCTTTCAAAATCCTCCGACAAGGGTACTACTGGCCGACCATGCATCGAGACGTCATGGCCTATGTATAGCAATGCGTACAGTGTCAAAAGCATTCTCGAACACCTCATCAATCCGCAGTCCCCCTGACCCCCCTAGATAGCACATGGCCCTTCACACAATGGGGAATGGACCTTCTTGGCCCCTTCCCACTGGCTTCGGGACAAAGGAAATTTCTCATCGTTGGGGTGGATTACTTCACCAAGTGGTTTTGAAGGCTGAGCCATTGGCGTCCATCATCGAGAATCAAGTAGAAGGATTTGTATGGAGGAGCATCATTACTCGCTTCGGCCTCCCCAAAACCATCATCACCGACAACGACACCCAATTCAACAATGAAAAGTTCAAAAGATTCTGCTCGGGCTACGGAATACAACTAAGATTTAGCTTAGTGGCCCACCCACAAACCAACGGCCTGGCCAAGGTGACCAACCGAGCGATATTAGAAGGTCTAAAGAAGAGGGTTACGGGAGCTCAAGGTACCTGGATCGATGAGCTCCCAAGCATATTATGGGCCTCCCGAACAACACCGAAGACCGCCATGGGGGAATCACCTTTCAGCTTAACGTTTGGCGTCGAGGCAGTGCTCCCGCCCGAGGTAGTCTTCCCGACCCCCAGGGTAGAAAACTTTGATGACGCCACATCGGAAAGCGGGCTCCATGTCGGCTTGGATCTCATCGAGGAATAGAGAGCTGACACGCATCTCCGTACCCTCTCTTACAGAAAAGCTGTCACAAGACTTTACAACCGAAGAGTGCGCCCTTGGGGAATCAAGCTTGGCGACTTGGTCTTACGAAAGGCCGAGGTTAGCAACCCAACGCATTCTCGAGGCAAGTTAGCTCCAAGCTGGGAAGGTCCCTACCGAGTAGCTACGGTAATTCGAGATGGTACTTATCGCTTAGCAATACGAGAAGGATGGCTAGTACCAAGGACATGGCACATATCGAATTTAAGGAAGTTTTACGTCTGAAAGATCTGTCGAGCAAGAGCCCTATTACCAAACAAAGAAGAAAAGGCGTGCGACAATAGCAAGGGAAATTTTCATTGATGAAAAGGATTTTTACATCACCTAATCGATCACAACATACAAAACAAAATAGTTGCGAGCGACCACCAAAAAGAAAAGAAGAAAAGGGAGACACTGCCTATGCCCCGAGGGGATCCACGGTGTCATCGAAAGGTACTTCCATGGGCATCTCGACATCTTCATCCTTGGGATGACATGAGAAGGGATTCACATCAAAGTATAGGTCGGGAAGCCAATCCTGAAACCGTGACACTGTGACTCGGTATCCGTACTTATACGAAACCTGCCCCGACCTTTGTAGCCCAAGCTGAAACCCGAGGGACTCCTTGTACTCTTCAATCACTTTGTTATTCTTTGTAGGGGTCGCTCGGGTTTCCTCCGCCAAAGCCTCCTCGACCTTCGTCATCGATAAATGGGCCTCTTCCAGGCTCTGAGACAAGTCCAGCAGTTCACCCTCCATCGAGCGAACCCGACTGTGAGACTCCTTCAGCTACTCCCGGAGACTCGCTTGTTGTTGCCCGATGCCCTCGAGCTCCAACTTCAGTCATGCAACCTCACCCTCCAGGTCGACGGCCCGTTGCTCGACTACCGCCACCGCTTCCAACCCCACCCCAGCTTTCAATTCCTCGACCTGGCCGCGGAGCTCAGCATTCTTGTCCCTCGGGTTGTTGATTATTCGACCAGCGTCCTAAACGCGGTCCACGAGCATCGTGTAGTAGTGCAGGTTCTGCATAAAGAAACAACTAGGCATAAGCAAAGAAGGCCGAACAATGGTCGAGAGGGAAAAAATATTCATACCCAGACCAAAGACTTGGCAGCCTTCTCGATCAACACTTCGGAAGCTGAACCACACAGCTATCTGCCGATGTCTGGAATAAGAGCACCTCAGGCATAAGTCGCGGAAGTCGTGCCATCCGTCCAGACCCAGTTGCCAAGGGTCAAACCTGGCCAGCATGTCACAAGAGGGTCGGATGCCTCGCCCTCAGGCAACCCACCCATGCAGAGTGCCTGGAAAGGCTCATCCTTGGAGCGGGCTTGGGTGCGGCAAAGATCTTGCACTGTGGCTGGACGGGCCACTTTGGCCAACCCCGACTTCCCAACTCGCTCCTTGCCCAGCGAGCTCCCAGCAACCTCCCTCGAGGTGGGACCCCAGGACCACCCCCCCGGGAGGTTGCCAACTTTGGCAACAGCCTCCTGAGTTGCGACAGACGTGGGCATCTTCGGCGTCCCGATTTTTAGCCTCTTGCATGGGCGGTCGGGCTCTGGACCTCCCGGCCGACCCGAATCTCCTGCGGGTTGTGCAGCGGGAAGATATGACTGAGGAGCTACAGAGGCGCGAGGCATTCCTCGTAGGTTCCTGAGGTCCATCATATCTGCCCAAGAAATCAAGAGTGTCAGTAATGTCAAACGATGCTGAGATGACTAGTAAAAGGGGATTGGCCCGAGCCATACCCTGGAACGCCGGAGTAAGGCCGACCTCGACCAACCACTCCTTGGTCATGTCCCTAATAGCTCGTGAGGTAGTGAGAATCCCCTTCAGCCACTCTAGCTGCTCGCTCTCATCATTAGACAACCCGGAACAGCTGTTGTTGATTACTCGAGCAAACCATTTATGGCTAAACCCCCACCCCTGACTACAACTTACAAAAAAGTAGCGGCTCTTCCACCCTTTGTTGTTAGAAGGCACTCCGCTCACCCTAAAGCCCCCGCGAGAGGACAAAAAATAGCCGCCCGACCCCTTCAACAAACAGAAGCATGATAGAAAAAGAGAGCAGGTTGGAGTGATGGCCGCCCCCCGGCACTCCCCGAGGAAGGTCACCATATATCTCCATGAGTTGGGGCCATTTGTGATGGCGAGATTCGCCATCGGGAGAGGCAAGTCTTGATTACCGGGTGTAAGGGAAACCTAAGCCTAACCTCAAGGGCATTGAGGGTTAGTCCAAACCTTCCCGGGAACAAGTCATAAGCCCTTTGCCCGAACCGAGGGACATGTAGCTCATACTCACTCGGGATACTATAGCGATCCCTAACACGAACGAGCCACTCCGTTGTCATGACAGAATCGGAGTCATGTAGGGATTTCATGACCTCCAGAGCCCGAACTGTCCTCACACTCACAGGAGACATCCCACCCAATGATAGACCACTACTTGAAGTTGACACTACCACCTCAGATACCAACCTAACAGAAGAAGAAGAAGAAGAAGAAGAAGAAGAAGAAGAAGAAGAAGAGGTGGACATCTCAATTGACCTAAGGCGTCTACCGACCAAGGAGAAAATGAGGGAGCGAGGACCCGGAGCACAGGAATGAACTCAGCCAAAAATGAGAGAGACGAGCAAACAAATAAGAAGAGGGGGATGGGGATTTATAGGGCGAAGCCCCGCCAACCGAGGCAACCCTTCGCCTCCCCCAGAAGGCCAGCAGTTGCTTCCCTCACCTTAATGACTCTGGAGAAACACAACTTCTGATACAAGCAGCAGGACATCTCTCTCTCTTCCCCCTGGCGGGAAAACTTCCCACCAAGGCAGAAGCTATTGAGGATGAAGATTTCCTGCCAAAACTGACATGGCGGGAATCTCCTGCTTGGCCGCATCAGTCATACAGCGCTTGAGTCATATCGCTCAGCCGCATCAGTCATATAGCGCCCGAGTCATACCGCTCGGTCGTATCAGTCATACATCACCTGAGTCATGTCACTCGACCACATTAGTCATACAGCGCCCGAGTCATATTGCTTGGCCGCATCAGTCATACAGCGCCCGAGTCATACTGCTTGGCCGCGTCAGTCATACAATGCTCGAGTCATGCCACTCGGCCGTATAAGTCATACAACGCCCGAGTCATGTTGCTCGACCGCATCAGTCATACGGCGTCCGAGTCATGTCTCTCGGCCGCATCAGTCATACAGCGCCCGAGTCATACTGCTCGGTCGCATCAGTTATACAATGCCCGAGTCATGCCACTCGGCCGCATTGGTCACACAACACCCGAGTCATGCCGCTCAGTCACGTCAATCCCGATCACGTCAACCCGAGCTATGACACTCGGCCGCATCAACTCCTCGAAGTCCAAGCTGAGATGCATACCGACTCTAGCCGAATCACTGCGCCTAACGTCGAACGACGCTGCTCAACCAGCCACAATCCCGACAACCTTTCCCAACATGCCCTGTCCATGACCGATCCTTGCTCCCATAGGCCCCTAGGGTACCACCAGCTACTACACATCATACTCGACTTATGAGATCGCACCGCGCCATGCACCTGGCCCTCGTGAAGCGACTCGGTGCAAGCCGCTCTCTAAGGGGGGGGAGAGAATGATAGGGTATATCTTGGGAACCTACCCTCCGACCACTATTCTCAGCCACATTAGCATCAAGGACAATGCGCCGGATTGTACCCCCCGGTCAATGCCAATTCTGCAAAGGTCGGGCGGCGCTGACCAAGTACAACGCCATCTCGCAAAGGTCGGGATGGCGTCGAACGAGTATCGCACTGACCCGCAAAGACCGAGTCGGCACGGCACCGATCGAGTATAGCGTTATCCCGCAAAGGCCAGGACGGCGCCCACCGAGTACAACGTCGTCCCGCGAGGGCCAGGACAACGGCGACCGAGTACAGTGCCACTAGTAATAAATATGACAGCTACAATTGATCCCTTATGGAGAGGATAAAAACCCCTCGTGGGGTCAGCCACAGGGGGGATTGCCACTCAGTTTTAACAAGATCTTCGGAGGGGTCGAAGTCGGGAGCCCCTTCTCGACCTCGACCTATGTGCAGGGACCGGAGACCAAGAAGCAAGCGGTCAACCCAAGGGAGTCCCCGACTTTGAAGCCAGAGCCCAAGCCCGACCTCGCCAAACTACGATCCTCGCTGACCGAACGCCGATGTGGATGACCCTGCGCGCCCAGGACTGAACCAAGTCGTGCCAGCTCACTCTGCCACAGTGTAAAGGATCACTATCAACTGACAACTAATGCAAACCGATCTTCGTTGGTCAATCATCGATCAAACAAAGGAGCGAAAATTATGCACAATTTAGTTCAAGAAATTATGCAGACAACCTCAGCTTCTGGATACATCAGCATCAGCAGCAGAGCAGCTACTGTTGTGTAGTGAGTGTAACGAATTGGATTCTGTTCCGGGTCTCATGAGAAGAAGCTGAAGAAGTCCGCCTCGAAGTCCAGCTCTTGGAGCATGAAATCCATGTCCACCGCAGGGGGATTGGCGGCAGAATTAGCTCCTGATACCATCTCCGTCACGTCGGATTCCGGGCTCCAGAGCTTGATTCCGTCTTCGAATACGCATCGAGACAGCGAGAAGAAGGTCGAATCGGACGCCGCCGGCGACTGAAAGGTGGGAGAGGTCGAGCTATTGAAACAGTTCTCGATTATTGCGGGTGAGGCAAACATGTTCTCCCTCGCTGCCGCAGCTTCCAGTCCCGATTCGAAGGAGAAGGAAAGGGAGGAGGCCTCAACTCTGAGCCGTGTCTGATGCTCGTCTTCCTTTGGTCGCCGCTGCTTTTGCCCCTGCTTCCGAAGGCATGTGTGCATCCCATGGTAGGTCACATGGAAGAGCAGCGGGTCCTCGTCCGATCGCTGCACCTGCTTCATTGCCGGGCAACCCTGAGCGACGCGGTGCGTGCATCTGTAATAGCCTCTGCGACAGGTTACAGAGCATGAGATCGCTGACACGAAAGAAAGGTGAGGCATTGAGCTCACCTTGGATGTTTGGCTCCGAGGATGTCCTTTTGGCCATACTTCCTCCAGCTATAGCCATCATCGACAGGCCCTTCGAAGACTCCTCCGGCGGCTGAGCTCATTCTCACCTCGCTAGTCCACTTGGGCAATTTCTTCCTGCAAGGAAACACGAGTGATTGAGGAAGCCATGTCAACTGGTTTCACCGGCAAACAAAGCGATCCCTCTTCTCCATCTACCTCTTCTTCGACGTCTGATCCTTGAAGCCTGGTTTGGACGGATCGCTCTGCGAACTCTCGCCTGTGGAGGGGCGGGAAGATTCTGGTCTGCTTGTCTTAGCGATGCAAATGGACTTCTCAATCGAGGCGAACAATTCCTGGAGCAGTGCCTTGCAGGACTCGTTTGCAGAATGTCGATGGAGTTCAGCTTCCATCTGTCCCACCAGCTTCCGAGCTCGAGCTAGCTCGGCCAGCAGAAGGCATTGGTCCTTCTCCATGTCGGGCTACTAAGCAGAGCTCTCTGCTTTAGTCCAGGAAAGGAAAGAGATGGTACAAATCCAGCTGAGTTCACAAGGAAAAGTAGCTCACAAGCATCTCAATCTCATCAAGCTGAAACCAGAAACGATTACGACGAGCTCAGACCGTTGGCAGCCCCTACTCTTCCAAGTAGAGAGAGAGAGAGAGAGAGAGAGAGAGAGAGAGAGAGAGAGTGATGGGAGACGATGAGAACAGGGAGGGAAGGGATGGTATATAATAAGGCCAGGATTAAAGTCCAAAGAAACCACTCATCTTGTCGTCGTTAGAACTCAACATGTTGTACTACACATTCACCCAAAATACCGGTCTTCGGTCTTCTAGGAGGAGGAAGAAGAAGAAGAGGAGAGATGGATCTAACCTTTGACCATATCTTCACCGTACGTACAGTATGAGAAACACTGTGATGGATGGGTTGACCATGGCAACCCTGTGCATGAATCAGGTAATACATAGCGGCGGTAGATTAATCGGAAGGTGTGTGGAAGCGAGCGAGAACCTTCGCGCGTAAGCGCGTGGAAGAGAAGAGCAGTGACGTCAGCAGCTCGGATGCTGCTTACGTGTTGGCCTTCTGATGAACACAACCTGTGAACCCCACTACACGCATGCCATTAGTCCACCAACCCTAGAACGACACGTATGTCGAAACTTAAAGAGTCGCTAATCTTAAGCATCATAATGTGACAAACTCCACGTGTCGATATGTCATTGGGTCGGATTTTTGTCTCATATCACTCAACTGTCTATTGGACTGATAGACCATTATTATCATTTAGCAATATATTTGAATTTGGATTTAATATGAGAATTTACTCCCTTTTTTATTCTATTTAAACCGATCAAATCCGATGAAGTAGTCGAACTCGAATTAAACCAATTCGGTACCAAAAGATTGATTCGCTATCAGATCAAACCTGAAGGGTGAGATTCGAAGAAAGAAACCAGCGAAGAAACCGGTCCAACTGCCTCCTAACTTCCATTTACTGCAGCTCTGTGGATGTCTGCCGGCGAGATTTTAAGAGGTGGTGTGGGAAAGCAGAACAGGCGGAGGGAGATGTGGGGGCCACATGGTCGTGTACGCTGGACCATGGTACGATGGTGGGTAC
The DNA here is from genome assembly GCA_001649415.1 of Musa itinerans. Classification (NCBI taxonomy): domain Eukaryota; kingdom Viridiplantae; phylum Streptophyta; class Magnoliopsida; order Zingiberales; family Musaceae; genus Musa; species Musa itinerans. The sequence continues at coordinate 101,449 of LVTN01000240.1, forward strand.
AAAGATAATGCATTGTCGGAGACTGCTCAGCTCAGGTTTCCACTAACCGACACGTTGGAGAGATCAAATGGAGGGAATAAACTTTTGACTGCGGTCTTTTTACGAAAGGATGGGATGGGAGGTTGAGTTCTTCGTATACGCCTTACCACCATCTCTCCGTGAAACTTGGATCCGAATCGATTTCAGCTCTTATACTGACCTTCGATTTAAATAAGGTCAGGTTATCTCTCCGAGGGTGAGATATGTTAGGATAAATTTGACAAAGTAAGAAGGAGAAGAGTTAGGACGACGATGATGAATAGCCACCCAGCACATATGCAAAATGCATAAAGATAAATTTAACAGAGGTCAATGAGATCCGCGAAGACAAATAATGCAAGATGGAGGAAGCCACGGATCGAACGAAGATAGAGATAAAATGATCTTTTCATACAAGAATAAATATTTCGTAAAAATTAATATGATTTTTTCTCATGAATTCATTATATATATATATATATATATATATATATATATATATAATGGATTCTTTTCGAGTAATTGGTAATCATACAGTTTCTTTGTAAAGAAGGAGAAGAAATCTGATCACATGGCTGCTCGACCATAGCATGTTCCAATAAACTTCCCTTGATTATGATTCACGAACACGTTGACTCTGATCATTTCCTCGAAAGATTATAGGGTTTGACCAGGTCGCCTTGACGCACTAAATGCTAGTGCGTTGAATATGGTTTGCAATAATTTCTACGCGGTACGAGGGAGCGGATAGCATTAATAAACCTGTTGACCATTTCAAAGCTCTTCCCTCATCAATCTGCTTGCTACTTAGAACCAACTTAACGGAGTCACGATGTTATATTTAATGCCATTTGTCTTTTTAATATGCTAAAATCATCAATGTATTTGTCAATGAACCATCACGTCACGTTTATTACGGCTGCAATACATTATTTGTCTTTCTCATCTATGTATCTCGAACTAGAAATAAACTGATTCTGAATCGGAATTGATGAAGTCATATAATTCTTGAACATGGAACTAAGAATCCAAACCAATAATTTCAATTTGATTTCAAAGAGACCATATAAGAGAAATAAATAAATAAATAAATAAAACACAAATATAATGGTTAGTATTTGAATTCTAATAATTTAGGTTCGAATTTTGGTTAAACAATTTAATTTAATTTTTTTTTTCTTTTATCAAGCAGAATATGTAATTCGAAATAGAAGAATAATTTGGAACTAATCCAATTCTTATTTAAAATTTAACGGAATCAAAATTAATAATTTAAAAACATATCCACCGAGATGTTGTTATAATAAACACGATGATGAAGGCATGTAATAAAGCATAACCTGAAAAGCCAATCTATTCTGATACTTTGAGTTATCAATTTGCCATCCCTTATTTTATTTATATAGAGAGGTTTACATCATTTTTTAGGCCATAATACAGACTTTGAACAACGATTGCATTTTATACATCATTTGTATATTTATTTATATATGTACTTTAGACATATATATATATATATATTTGCCAGTGGAGACTGAGATCCAAGCATCTGCTTCTGATTGGCTTGCAGCAGTTGTCAAAGGAAGGAGCAGCTGAAGAGGCTCCTGAGGCTGATGTGTAGCTAACTACTAGTTTATCTTATGTTCCTCCCCAAATGGAAGGTTTCCACATCAGTTCCAGTTTGTTGATGGTTTTTGTACCTTGAAGAACGCATGAGGTACAAGTGTTGAAGATAGTGGATGATATGTTGTCGAAGAGGCGTGCAAGTGTTTGGATTGACAGGATTTTTGTAGATAGGAGATGGCTCATTTCCCTGCAGTTTTCTCTGTTGGGAGCTTTACGCCATTCCCAATTCATGGATATGTTCTCCGAAGGCCACCTGTTGTCATATTTCTTGGCGCGATAAACTTATATTATGAACTAAGCCGCCATTTATCGGCGCCACGCGGCAGTTTTCTTTGTTTCTTTGTTTTATGTATATTTATTAAATCCGGAAATTATGTCGAACTCGAATTTGGGCCTTCGGCCAATGGGCCCATCTAAGTATCGTTCACTGGAACACCGGCCCGTTAGAAGTCGAGTTCCCTTAGGGCTTGATCGTTCTCGTCACTCTCTCCGCCCACTACGCCTCCTCCTGACCCCGGAGCAACAATGGCGACTCCGCCGCCACGGATTATATATATATATATATATATATATA
>LVTN01000240.1:103705-114235 GCA_001649415.1 Musa itinerans
TATATATATATATATATATATATATCCCCTCTTTTATTTTCTTTCAAATAGTACTATTAATTTAAAAATATTTAAAGGACCCCTCAAAAGTTTTCTTACTTAATTTTTTCGTTCGTTTTTTTACTAGTTTTCAATTGCTGCGGTTTTTTAATTTGACTCGTTTATAATAATTTTTAATAACATTTTTTTAATAATATTTTATTAATATACTAAAAATATAATAACTGATATTATATTATGTTTTTATTATTATCATTACTCATAGGTCATTACAATATCATATTTTTAGCTTGATTGTGATTAGAAACATTTAGATTTAGATCATTGACGGTCTTTTCTGTAATAGACTAACATATAGGTGAAATTTTTTTTGAGGGATAGTTTAGATTTTTCTAAATTAAGAATACTATTTGAAAAAAAGTAAAAGTAAAATGAGGGATATTGATGAGAAATATCTAAAAAATAGATAATTCTAGAAAAATCAATATGTGAGAGAGAGAGAGAGAGAGAGAGAGAGAGAGAGAGAGATTAAGATTTAAATATTAACATGAATATAAAGATAAAATCTAAATTAATATGTTGTTTTAAAATTTTGAAATGATAAATAGGTAAAACCCCAAAAAATATAACACGATATAATAAAAATATCCAATTTATTTTATCACTATTTACTAATTTATGAAATACCAATTAGCTCCCAGTATTGTTGTATATTATTACCCTGCGAGTTCGACGGTAGTTTTGTCCTCCTCATTGTTCGAGTTGTCCGCCCTCGCGTTCCCTCCAACCGACCGCGCTCTTCTCCTTCGCCCCCAATCTCTTCTCGCCGTCCCTCTTCGCCTCGCTTCTTTCCGCCGCCTCCTCCTCCTCTCGCTGCCTTCCCCGTCGAGCCATTTCCTCTTCTTACTCGGAAAGTATTCGCGCTTCCGTCTGCTTCGATCTCGCGTGATCTGTCGCCGCGCTGCGCCCCGCCCCGCCCTGCGATTCGTTGCCGATCGGCTCGGTTGGTAACGGATTCTTGCGGAGCGTTCCATCGATTAGCAACTTCCATCTCCTCCGCCCTTTCTTTCCGCTTCTTTCCGTGTTCCCCAGAGACATCCACATTGCTCGTTCCCACAACATCTTTGCTGGAATGCTCATTCGAGGATCTCCTCTTCTCTGGATCCGATTCCCTAACAACCCTAGTTCCAGAGGTCGTTGCCGGTTCCTCCTCTCCATCGGGTTCTCGTCCTCCTCGGATCGGACAGGTCAACATGTTTGTTTATATCACTTTGACTCTTTGTCTCCTTCTAGCTATAATGGCTTATCTCCTTCTAGCTATAATGGCTTAGCAAGTATTTCTAGAAGAATATCAAGTTAGATTACTGAGATTAGGACTGTTGACCTGCATAAGAAAGATGATGTAGAGAGCATAACTTAATGGAACTCTTAGTCATCATTGATGTGGAAAGCAAAGGTCATAGCGGGCTTTAACGGCCTACAACCCATAGCCCACTCTCTTTCTCCTAATCCTAAATCAAATTAAGAGGGTATAGTGGTTGTGATTTTTTTAGGAGAAAAACTACGGTAATAAGAAGAAAAATTACAGCAACAACTTGATTCAAAAAGGAGGAGAAAATGGTAAAAAAACAAGAAAAGGAAAGAAAAGAAGAATGGTAAAAAAATAAGAAAAGAAAAGAAAAGAAAAGAAGACAAGGACAACGCAGAGAGATTATTCTCAATCATCCAAGCATTATTATCATCTCAGGTTAGATCAAATCTATAGTAGATTCTTGCTGTGATTACTTGGGAGAATTTAGATATTATACATAGTAACGTGATCCTTATATCCCAATTATTCTCTTTGAGATTGTTGCTTCAGTTTTGGGCAAAAGACTGAGATTTATATTTTCATTATTTTTATAGTGGATTATCTTTGGTTTGCCCCATGGTTTTTACTATTTACGTTGGAAGGTTTTCCATGTAAATCTTGGTGTTCTATTTGATTGTGATTCCATTTAATTCCACTGCATGTTATAGCTTGCTAGTATTTGTTCATATACAAAAGTTTATTTCTTTTTATATCCCATAATTTTCTGGATCTGATTCCCTAACAATCTTAGTTCTAGAGGTCGTTGCCAGTTCCTCCTCTCCCTCGGGTTCTCGTCCTCCTCGGACAGGTCAATATGTTTGTTTATATCATTTGAATCTTTGTCTCCTTCTAGCTATAATGGCTTAGCAAGTATTTCTAGAAGAATATCAAGTTAAATTACTGAGATTAGGACTGTTGACCTGCACAAGGAAGATGATGTAGAGAGTATAACTTAAAGGGACTCTTCGTCATCATTGATGTGGAAAGCAAAGGCCATAGTGGGCTTTAACAGCCTACAGCCCACAGCCCACTCCTCTTTCTCCTAATCCTAAATCAAATTAAGAGGGTGTAGTGGTTGCAATTTTTTTAGGAGAAAAACTACAGTAACGAAAAGAAAAATTACAATAACTTGATTCAAAAAGGAGGAGAAAAGGGCAAAAAAATAAGAGAATAAGATAAGGACAATGTAGAGAGACTATTCTTAATCATCCAGGCATTATTCTTATCTCAGGTTAGATCAGATCTACAGTAGATTCTTGCTGTGATTACTTGGGGAGAATTTAGATATTATGTACAATAATATGATCCTTATATCCCAATTATTCTCTTGAGATTGTTGCTTTACTTTTGGGCAAAAGACTGAGATTTATATTTTCATTATTCTTATAGTTGGATTATCTTTGGTTTGCCCCATGATTTTTACCATTCACATTGGAGAGGTTTTCTATGTAAATCTTGGTGTTCTATTTGATTGTGATTCCATTTAATTCTGCTGCATATTATGGCCTGCTAGTATTTGTTAATATATAAAAGTTTATTTTTTTTTATATCCCATAATTCTCTGGATCTGATTCCCTAACAATCCTAGTTCCAGAGGTCGTTGTCGGTTCCTCCTCTCCCTCGGGTTCTCGTCCTCCTCGGACAGGTCAATATGTTTGTTTATATCATTTGAATCTTTGTCTCCTTCTAGCTATAATGGCTTAGCAAGTATTTCTAGAAGAATATCAAGTTAAATTACTGAGATTAGGATTGTTGACCTGCATAAGGAAGATGATGTAGAGAGCATAACTTAAAAGGGATTCTTCGTTGTCATTGATGTGGAAAACAAAGGCCATAGTGGGCTTTAATAGCTCACAGCCCACAACCTACCCCCCTTTCTCCTAATCCTAAATTAAATTAGGGGGGTGTAGTGGTTGTAATTTTTTGAGGAGAAAAACTACAGCAACGAGGAGAAAAATTACAGCAACAACTTGATTCAAAAAGGAGGAGAAAAGGGTAGAAAAATAAGAGAAGGAAAGGGAAGAAGACAAGGACAATGCAGAGAGACTATTCTCATCTCAGGTTAGATCAGATCTATAGTAGATTCTTGCTGTGATTACTTGGGGAGAATTAAGATATTATGCACAATGACATGATCTTTGTATCCCAATTATTCTATTGAGATTGTTGCTTAAGTTTTGGGCAAAAGACTGTGATTTATATTTTCATTATTCTTATAGTGGATTATCTTTGGTTTGCCCCATGGTTTTTACCCTTCACATTGGAGAGGTTTTTCATGTAAATCTTGGTGTTCTGTTTAATTGTGATTCTATTTAATTTCGTTGTGTATTATGGCCTGCTAGTATTTGTTCATATACAAAAATTTATTTCTCTTTATATCCCATAATTCTCCGAATCCGATTCCCTAACAACCCTAGTTCTAGAGGTCGTTGTCGGTTCCTCCTCTACCTCGGGTTCTCCCTCCTCGAACAGGTCAACATGTTTATTTATATCACTTGAATCTTTGTCTCCATTCTAGAAAAGTTGTAACATTCATCTGTACTTTTTTAATTTTGTCAGAAACTCTAAATAATTTTGCAAAGGTTTCTTATGGTAACCATAAGGTCACAACTCCTCCATCTCTAAGACCTCTGCCCGATGACTTTGGTCGTTGAATCTTATCTAGTTCATTAGTTTCATTGCAACTCTGGAGGACTTGTTCTTTCTATTATTGACTTGTTCTAGCATTAGAAGTTAACACGTGGTCATTTGTTGAGATTACTTAACTCATACTTTTTTGGTTTATATTTCTCTCTTGATAAACTGCAGTTGTTTCACTCTGTCCCTCAACGGAGACAGAGAGGTGCGTCTGTACGTGCTAACGTGTCCTCAACCCCTAGAGGTCCTATCTTTTTATAGGCGAGAGCAGAAGGTCTACGATAAGATCTCAGGAGATTTCCTCCCATCAAGGTTATCTCCTGAGGAATCGTTCCGTAAGTGGACTTCTATTCTATTGACAAAAATATTTCAACGGAACATAATTAGTTATATTATACATCTTATCCAATTATAAAGGGCCACAAAATCTAATAGAATCAGGTAACGATCTTTCTGCTTTTGTATTCTCACAGTTTATGGCATGTAGCATTGGTTGTCATGGAACACAAGGGGACTGCTCATTGCAGTGGGAGGTCTTGCTGCTGCAGATGTATCCATTATTATTTCTTCATGTGGTACATTACCTGATCTGCCAAAGGATTGGTGCCCAGAAACCGGTATCAATGCCCTGTAATCTCACATCATGACCCACATTTAAGATTAGTTCCTGAATTTGAGACTTTTACTCTTGCTCTTGTCGAGAAATGTATCTGACTTTTACAGAAACAGAGTTATAGATTGTGAAATTTTCCAAGAAATTAACAGTACAATAGCATCAAAGCTAAGGAGGTTTGTGGCTTAGATTTGATCGGCAATCTCATTTAGAGAAGCCTCCAGTTTATTCTTGACCAACTGCTTTACAAGTGCTACAAATTTGGTAGATCGTATTGAATCTGTTGTTCCTATCCATTGTGAGACTGCTTGCCATGCGGATGCCAAGTGTTTGTCAACTACATCATGCAGCATTCTCCCAGTTGAAGGAAAGGAACATAGTAGCATGCAGATTGTCTGCAAACTCAACATCATTAATGCAGATTGTTAGCAGAAGTCCAGTGTCTATCACTTCTCTGAGATGGTTCTCAAGGGTTGAGAGATGAGCATCGGCATTATTTTCATGATGTGTAACATTGAACTCAAACTTGGTTTGTTCCTAGTAGAGATCATTCAAACTTAGATTTGGACATTGAATTCAAAATAGTTTCTCTGACTTTCCTTTTTTATTTCTTTTTTTTTTTTCCCTCTCCTCAGGTATACCACATGAAGTCAACTGCATACCATGGGATGTTTAATTGAATCTAATATTCTTTAGCTATTAGCCAGAATCTTATATCTCAAACCTCGTTAACCAAGCCTTTATTTATTTCTATTGGCAGTACCTTTCTGCTATTTACAACTTATTTTAAAAATTTTATTATCCCTAAAATAATCCTTTCCAAATAGACATAGATGTACTCATCATCGTTTCCTTTTTGTTTTTTTTAACTTCTTCGTCTCCTGATCACAAGCAGCATCAAGCGTCAAGTGGTGATGAGCAGTCTTTTTCTTCTTCTTAGATCAAGGCGGCGAGGGGAAATGGCTGCCGGAGATATCTTGGTGCAAAATTGACACCGAAGGGGAGGAGTTGATCGAGGCGACGACGGGGATCATGCTTTTGCTCACGTCCACCTTCAACAAGCGATGTCAAGAGGGCATCGAGCGGGTGTCAGAGCCTAGTAGTGTTAGGTAGTGAGTTGCTACAATCTTAACTAATTTTAAGTCTTGTGAGAATCTATTAAAAATAAATAAATAAAAGAAAGAGTATAACTCGAAATCTCACAAGTAAATATTTTAATAAATACTTGATAGACAATGTAAATTATAAATATATAATTCATAAATTTTAAATGATCGTGTAACAAAATATCCTCATAAGTGTCCCCATACATAAATGCAGAATAAGGTGATAAATTAGTGCTAAACAATATCCCAAAGGTTTATCTAGTCATGTGCCACCTAAGTAGTTCCAGGATGTTGTACTATACTAGCTGACGCTTTACAGCATTTTATGAAGCTAGAAAATCCTGAGAATACTGTTTGGATGATATATTTTTGAATAATTTTATCTCTGTATAATGATGCATATAACTTGTATTTACAAGACTAAATGACCATAAAAACAAATCAAAATGAGACTATCAAGTTTATTACAAGTTCTCTGCATACTACGCAAATAAAATCGAAAGACTCAAACATATATAAATATTATATCAAATATCTTTTATACAGATTTATCTATGACAAGTACAATGAGGGAATGAGGGAGTTAAGGGGAGTGATGGCAAGAGGCACCAAGGGTTTGTAAGAGACAAAAAAGCTAAGATTAGTAATCGACGGATATAAATAATATAATTATATTTTATTATTCTTTTAAGAGGTTACTAATAGTAAGTTTGTTTCTTTTCTTGAATATAAATATGTTATCTAAAAATTTTTATTCATTAATTAATTAGAAACATTCAAGTGAGTTAGACATCGATAAGTTATTCGAGTAGCGAAACTCGAGAAAATATTACAACTCTTGAACTCTGACTAGCATATATATATATATATATATATATATATATATATATATATATATATATATAATGAATTAGTTCAATTAAATTGAGACGGAATCTTTTAGGGATAATATTGAGATTGCAAATCTAGGGAAAGATTTGTCTTTGATTATTGCAAATAGTATTAGATATCCTAATTTGATTACTTTTATGATTTTTATATGGGTGAAAATTGATAAGTCCATGTTTGATCGTTATTGGTACGATCTTATAGACTTATAAAAATTAATCGTTTTGGGCATGCTCATATAATTTCGTCCTTTCGGAGCTTGTGAGCCCCAAAAGGTATTTTTGAGAGTAAGAGTGACCCTATGAATTTATAAGCTCTTGGTTCCTCTACTCCTCAACTAATATAGAAATAAAGGTCCTTATTAGTGCTCCTCCCGTAGAGGAGCCAAGGGCTCATGGCCCTCCTTTTAGTGCAAAAATGTGGTTGTCATAATGTCGTCGATCGTGAATCGGCATGACTTGATTCTATCCTAAAGGCGCAAGTTCATCCTAATGGTGTAGGGAAATCTAGGAGTGATATCGTGTGAAGATTGGTGCACAAAACCCGCGAAACTTAAAACCATGCATGAAATAGTTATGTTACCTAAGGAGATCATATATCTCTGAATCCCTACAAATCTATAGGAGATGATGAAGGAGATCAAGCGTCCTCCTCTCTAGTAGTGATCCACACAGTAAGGCTGCGACGATGCTCCTCAAATCGCTACCTAAATCTCCACACCTACTATCTAAGAAGGAGAATGGGAGAAGAGAATAGAAGGTGGCAACCAAGAAGCCACTAGCTTAGGGGTGTTTGGTTTCCTCCTACTTATAGAGACCCTCTATCAACTTAACCCTAATGGATCATACTATATTGGGTATTGGATCTCCATCCAACTACCCAAGCCTCTTAGATTAGTGAATCTCTATCAAATAATCTCTCATTAGCTCTAATTGAATCGCATTCATAGGATCCAATAATTCATGGGCTTATTGGATATCCAATAAGATAGGGGCTCCGATAGATATCTCATATCCAAACCTTTACTTGTCACAATGTCTACCATATGTGTGTGACCCTCTAAGCCCAATATCGAGCTGGCCATTAGTCATACCTATCAAAACTCCTTTTAGCTCAGTGAATTATTGTCTCCATAATAATTCACTCGACTCATCGACTACGGATGTACTAGACCACTACGATGCAATCCCTAGACAATACAGGGGAATCCAATCCATTAGACCTGTCTATCCTCAGTTATTGTGTATCCATAGTCCCTCATCCAAGATCGTATATCAGGCATAGTACTGTCATGCCCATACAGTTTCTACTCAGTCTCGCTCTAATCGAATTCTTTTGGAGAACTCTTTCTCTCTCAATCTGAATGACCCTGGTTGGGATTTGTTTGAGTAAGAACAAATGAGATATTCCTCTTATAACACCGAGAGTGGATGATCCTCTATCGACACTCAATAGTCCTCGTAAGGTTGGCTGCTACTCTTGATGACCAATTGTATTAGTGTTAGGATCAGGGTCGACACTAAGAGGGGGGGGTGAATTAGTGCAGTAGTTAAAATTACGTCTTCAAAAACTTCATTGCAATCAAATCGGTTTCGTAAAGATGCTTAGATTGAAAGCGTACGGAAGAACGCATCAAGTAATGAGAAGGCAGTTTGCTATAAAAGTAAAGTGCTCAAAGGAAACGCAAACCAGATTTTTATAGTGGTTCAGTCATCGTGACCTACATCCACTTTGCCGATTCCTCTTTCGTCGAGGCCACCGGCATCCACTATCGGTCTTCCTTCAATAGGCGAAGACCAACTACCTTTTACAACTCGATTCTCCTTTTATTGGGTTTAGGAGATAACCCTTACACCCCCACTCACTCCTCTCTCAAACTATTCTAACACTTAGAACTTTGAGAGGAGCTCACACAAGATTGCGGTAGCGTTTCTTTTCTTTTTTACTCTCAATACTTGTGTATGTTAACCAAGGATGAGAGGGGTATTTATAGGCTTCAAGTTGATTCAAACTTGGACCCTAAAAATATCTTATCCCGGGTTCCTCGGGTACGGGCGATACCACCGCCTGTGCTGGGCGGTACCACCGCCCAGTGTCAGTTTGATACTGACATTGCCCTGCACGGTACCACCACCTGGGGGGTAGTGCTGGGCGGTACCACCACCTAGACTGGCGGTACAATCGCCTGGCACCCTGCCAGGGGTGGTACAACCGCCCAGACTAGCGGTACTACCGCTTGACACAGTCTTGAAGACTGTGCCACGACGGTGAGACTTCTTGGGGCATTGTTTAGGCCTCAACATAGTTCTTACATGGGCCTAGCTGGCCCCTAATTGGGTTGGCCCAAATCTAATCCCAATTACTTGCTAACTACGAAATCTAGGACATAATCTGAGCTAAACAAGTCCGTAAGTCTATTCTTCTGGCAAACTTCCGACGATCTCTCGACAATGTTCCGGCGGATTCCCGGCAAGCTCTTGGACTTCACGACGATCTTCTTGGCGAGTTCCGATGAACTTCTCTGGCAAGCTCTGAGACTTCTCGGCTGGTTCTGAAAGAACTTCCGATGAACGTCCGGACTTCCGACGAACTCTCGAACTCCCAACGAAATCGCGTCCTTGACTCCGGGACTTCATTTTGCTTCATGCTTTGCTTTCGTAGTTAATCCTGCACATGTAAAAACACACTTCGATCTAGACAATTAATACTAAGTATCAATCAAGTTGTTCGACATGTCATTGGTCCCTTGACGCTTCGTCCGATTCTTCAGTGCATCGTCCTCTCTTGCGGCCTATTGCCCAATCGGCTAGTTGACTCCGCAACTCATATATCCTTAGCGTAATATCGGCTCTTCTTGGCCCGATGCCCGAATCCACGGCCCGAAGCCTTCTGTCGATACGTCGACCGTTCCTTCGGTCCGACGTCCAATCTTCTGATATGTTTTCCTCCGGCACAACATGATTCTTTCTGCTTTAATTGTCTCATCCTGATCGAAGCATCCTGCGTCACTCAAAATGCAGATTACAACATAAACACTTATCGATTGGTTTCATCATCAAAATATGAGATTCAACAATCTCTCCATTTTTTATGATGACAACCAATCAACGATGGAGTTAGCCTTAACTCCCGGAGTTTAAACAAACTTCCCATATCAATATGTCATATTGATAGAACCTTGAATTCAAGCTGAATTCAAGTCATTGCAAATTTCATCTTAAATATTTGCAATACGTCATCATGCATAACATGATTATACTTCTCCCCCTTTGTCATCAACAAAAAGGAGAAGTCCCAACTAACAAGTGTTTGTGATATTCAAATTCAAATCATTGCATGAAAAACATAATCTCTAGTTTTATCATCATTGCAATTTTGCTATCATCATAAATATGCAAGGTAGTAAGATAGCAAGTTCTACAACATACAAGCTAGCAAATTTTACAACATTTTAGAACATGCGAGCTAGCAGTTTTGAGATGTTCAAGAAAGCAACTCTTTTTGAAATATGCAAATTTGTCAATTTTGCTAGATGTGCAAGTTAGCATATTTTGCTTCTTGAGATAGGCAAGATAGCACTCCTTTCTCCATGCAATTTGCAAGCTAGCAAATTTTTGCTTCCTTTACAATGTTTGAGTTAGCAATTTTGCTTCCATTGCAAAGTGCAAGTTAGCATGTTTTATCTCCCCCTTTGTCATTGTCGAAAAGAAGGGAAGACCCTTTACGTCAATTTCTAAATCATGACAAAGGTAAATAATCATTCTTATTCCAAAATTATATAATTGAGATAAACCTTGAATTCAAATTAAAGTAATTTTAATCATGATTTACATCATATGCAATACATCACATACATCATAATAAAAAGCATAAGTATTGCATGCATCATTCCAAATCATAAATATTTCACATCATGATGGTATCAATTTTGTCAA
>LVTN01000240.1:116361-143524 GCA_001649415.1 Musa itinerans
CTCCTTTTACCGGGTTTAGGAGATAACCCTTACACCCCCACTCACTCCTCTCTCAAACTATTCTAACACTTAGAACTTTAAGAGGAGCTCACACAAGATTGCAGCAGCGTTTCTTTTCTTTTTTACTCTCAATACTTGTGTATGTTAACCAGGGATGAGAGGGGTATTTATAGGCTTCAAGTTGATTCAAACTTGGAGCCTAAAAACATCTCATCTCGGGTTCCCCGAGCACGGGCGGTACCACCGTATATCATCGAATCAAACTCATCTTATAACAATGGTGTTGACTTAACTGAACATCATGGTTGGTCGAATTCCTCGAGACCATGGTGGTTCGGAGGCTGAACAGGATATGAATCACAAGGAGTTATGATCAGCAAGAGTTGTCTACCTTTTGGGCTTAGTGTGATTGGTTGAGTCCCTCGAGGTCACACTAAGACGCTGATTGGATCCCGATCCCCACTAGAAGTCTACCGGAGACTTTCATTTCACGTGCTGAGGGTGTCGCATGACTCGCTAGTAAAATAGCTGGGGCAAATTAAGATAGAAGTTCATATCTTGATTATTTATTTTTTATAAAATCTGCATGTTATTTATTTCAAAAATATCGTTTTCAAATCCCTTACGTGGCATACTTGATGTCAACCGCCCCACTGGTCCGAATTATACGGATTTGCTCCACAACTTGAGAATTATTCTCACGATGGAGAAAATCGTATACGTCCTTGATACAGTGATGCCTACGCCCGAGAAAGGGGCAAGCGAGGATGAGATCACTCGCTACATTAAATACATAGATGACTCCACTTTTGCTCAATGTTACATGTTGGGCTCCATAACTCCTGAGTTACAGAGGCAATATGAAAAGATGGATGTCAGATCCATTCTCCTACATGTCCATAAACTGTTTGAGGAAAAGGAAAGGACTCAGTGATATGAGATATCCAAGAGCCTCTTATATACTAAAATGACTGAGGTGACATCGGTTCAGAACCATATCCTAAATATGATTGAGTAGATAGAGAAACTCACAGGTATAGGAATGGTTCTAGAGGATAACCTATGTGTAGATCTTATGCTTCAATCCCTACCAGATTCTTTTTCATAATTCATAATGAATTTTAATATGAACAAGCTTAAGGTGACTCTCTCTAAGCTCCTTAATATGTTGAGTGAGGCAACGAGCACTATTAAGAAAGAGAAGTCAGTTCTCTATACTGGTGAGACCAGACAGAAAAGTCCCTTAAGAAGGGCAAGGGCAAGGGTAGACCGGGTAAAGCAAAGTTTGCTAAGAAAGACCCGGCAAAGGAAAAAATGTCAGTGCTTTCACTGCGGCAAAGATAGGCACTGGAAGAGGAACTACAAATAGTACCTTGTAAAGAGGGCGAAACAAAAGCTTGGAGAAGCTTTAGGTATATTTATAATCAATCTCTATTTGTCATACTCTTATAATAACACATGGGTGTTAGATACCGGTAGTGCTTATCACATTTACAATTCGTTGCAGGTTCTGGCAAGACATACGAGATTGGCGAGAGACGAGAGGCGAGATGGACCTCAAGATGGGAAATGAAGCAAAAGTTATTGTAGTAGATATTATCGAGGTCACTATACATTTGTCTTGTGGAGTTATTATTGCATTAGATGCATGCTGTTTTGTTCCTTCTATTATCAAAAATATTATTTCTATTTTATGTTTGATAGTTAGTAGATATAAATTAGTTTTTGAGAATAATAGTTGTTCAATACTATTAGATACTGAGATCATCACGAGAGGAACATTGTATAATAGTTTATTTATGCTAGACACTACTCCATATATCATGAATGTAAGTATGTCCAAGAGGAAACGATATGAGGTGAATAGTGCATATTTGTGGCATTATAGGCTAGGTCACATCCATAAGGGAATGATTCAAAAGTTGCTAAAGAATTAATATCTAGATTCATTCGACTAATGAGTCATATGCAACATGCAAGCCTTGCCTTCGTGGAAAACTAACAAACTCTCCTTTTAGTGAAACTGGAGAGAGAGCCACCGAGTTGTCGGAACTTATACATAGTGATGTATGTGGACTCATGTCAACTTATGTCATAGGTGGTTACTCATACTTTATTACTTTTACTGATTATTTCTTAAGGTATGGATATGTGTACTTGATTAAGTATAAATCTGAGGCCTTTGAGAAATTCAAAGAGTATAAGAATATAGTAGAGAACCAGACTGGAAAGAGCATCAAGACTCTTCTATCAGATCGAGGAGGTGAGTACTTGAGTACAGAGTTCACCCAGCTCCTCAATGACCATAAAATTCTATCCCAATGGACACCTTCTTATACACTTCAACTCAATGGTGTATCTGAAAGGAGGAATCGTACACTGTTAGACATGGTGCAGTCCATGATGAGCTTCGTCGACTTACCCATCTTATTCTAGGGATATGCCCTAGAGACTGCAACTTACCTTCTGAATAGAGTTCCAACTAAGTTGGTAGTATATACACCATATGAGATATAGAAAGGAAAGAAGCTCGATCTTAATATTGTTAAGATTTGAGGCTATCCTGCCCACATTAAAAAATAACCCCAATAAGTTGTTATTCAGGATGAAGCAGTGCAAGTTCGTGGGATACCCCAAGGAAACTTATGGGTATTATTTCTATCATCATGAGAACCAAAAGGTCTTTAGAGTCAAGAGAGCGGTGTTTCTTGAGAAGGAACGCATTCTTGGCAGAGACAATTGGAGCGTGATAGAGTCGAGCGAGGTTGAAGAATATAGCTCAAGCACCACTTCACAGCCCGAGTCTGTTTAGATACATAGTACACAAGTTTCAACTTTACATAGGTCTGACATACTATCACATACTCCTGAGAGATATGTGGGACATATTAGAGGAGATGATGTTAAGGATATTGATAATCAGACTTACGATGAGACTATTATGAGTATAGATTTCGAAAAGTGGTAAGAAGCCATGAATTCTTAGATGGATTTTATGTATTCCAACAAGGTTTGGAACCTAGTTGATGCACCTGAGAGTATTGTACCCATCGATTGTAAGTTGATCTTCAAGAAGACGATTTGAGTAGATGGAAAGGTAGAGACCTATAAAGCAATGCTAGTGGCTAAAGAATATCATCAAAAGCAATATATTGACTATGGCGAAACCTTCTCACCCTTAACCATGCTAAAATTCATCTAAATTCTATTGGCTATTGCAGCACATTACGATTATGAGATCTGACAGATAGATGTAAAAATCGCGTTCCTCAATGGCAACCTCGAGGAGGATATGTATATGATACGACTTGAGAGATTTGTATCCAAGGATTGCCCAAATAAGGTGTGTAGGTTACTTAGGTCTATTTATGGACTGAAGCAAGCTTCTTGAAGTTGGAACATAAGATTTGATGAGGCAATCAGATCTTATGACTTCGTTAAGAACGAATATGAGCCTTGCGTGTACAAGAAGGTAAGTGAGAGCTTTATCACCTTCTTAATGTTATATGTGGATGACATCTTAATCATTGGGAACGATGTAGGAATACTATCTATAGTAAAGACTTGGTTATCTAGACACTTTTTCATAAATGACTTAGGGGAAGTATCCTATATCTTGGGGATTCGGATCTATAGAGATAGATCCAAGATAATGCTTGGCTTGTCCTGATCAGGTACATAGATACCATTGTCAAAAGGTTTGACATGAAAAATTTTAAGAGTGGTCTCATACCGATGAGACATGAGATATCGCTTTCTAGGAGTATATCCCAAAAGACTTCTAAAAAAAGGATGAACATGGATTTGATACCTTATGCCTTAGCGATAAGGTCTATCATGTATGTCATGTTATGTACCATACCTAATATAGTGTATGCTCTGAGTGTCACGAGCAAGTATCAGGTAGATCTAGGCTTGGAGCACTATAAAGCAGTAAAGTGTATCCTTAAGTCCTTACGAAGGATTAAGGATATTTTACTGGTATATGAAGGTAGTAGCCTCAGGGTTGAAGGCTACACAGACTTGAGTTTCTAGTCTGATGTCGATGATAACAAGTCGAATTCAGGGTATGTGTACACCCTGAATGGAGGAGCAGTATGCTGGAAGAGTTCAAAGCAAGATACTACTGCTAACTCGACCACATAGGCAAAGTACATTATTGTAGTAGAGGCAGCAAAGAAGAGAGTTTGGATGAAGAAGTTCATCACAGATTTGGGAGTCATGCCAAGCAACGAAGAGTCGATTTTCTTATATTGCAACAACAATGGGGCAATTACTCAAATGAGGGAACTCGGGTCTCATCAGAAGTGTTCTGAGGACATTCCAGCTTATTAGAGAGATCGTGGCCCAAGGAGATGTAGAAGTGGAAAGAGTTCCATCTGAAGATAACATCGTAGATCCTTAGACAAAGCCATTGTCTCATATTATCTTTGAGCGTTACAAGGGTATGATGGGGATCAGACACATAGATGATTGACTTTAAGTTAAGTTGGAGATTGCTATTCATAGGTGCCTTGCGAGCCAATCACGTAAGCGATGACACATGTGATATGTTACACATACTTTTTGCTTACTATATTATTTGACATTTTATCACTTTATATTGCTTGTTGCATATATGGTATATACATTATGATGTCCATGGATCTATGTAATGAGAATCGGATCATGATGAGATAATAATAATAAGATCGATTCACCTTTAAACACAGACCCTAAATAATCCCGGTCATAGGTTACTCGAGAGGGACATCGAGATAACCGGACATACTAATGTACTGTATACCTAAACATATGTTGGAGGTGACTAGTCTTATAGCTGATCAAGTGGTAATACTAGGAATACAATGCATGTGCTCATTGTAAAATGAGTTCACTGATTGATCTGCTAATGGAATGTTGAATGGTTGATGATACCTTATTGTCAGACAACGATTCCATAGTCCTAGTGTAATATTTGGTACTTAGACTTGGGACACCAAGGATGTCCTGTATGAGTACTCCACTCTTTGTTACCAGACTTATAGGTCTGGAGGTTCCATATCTAGCGTAGCCAATCATCGAGGGTGGTAGCCAACATTACGAGGCTATTGAGTGTCGATAGAGGAGATCATCTGCTCTCGATGTCATAAGAGGAATATCTCATGTGTTGTTACTCAGAGAAATCTTTAGTTAGGGTTGTTCGGATTTAGAGAAAAAGAGTTCTCCGGGAGAATCCGATTAGAGCGAGACTCGAGTAGAAACTGTATGGGCTTGACAGTACTATGCTCTTTGTATGGTCTTTGGGGTATTAGATGGATAAGAGACTATAGATAATGAATTGGATTCCCTTGTATCGTTTGGAGACTACGACGTAGTGACCCAGAATGTCCGCAGTCGGTGAGTCGAGTGAATTATTATGAAGATAATAATTCACTGAGACAAAAGGAGTTCTGACAAGTATGACTCACGGCCAGCTCGATATTGGGCATAGAGGGTCACACACATATCGTAGGCGTTGTAACAAGTAGAGGTTCGAATATAAGATATTTGTTGGAACCCCTATCTTATTGGATATTTAATAAGCCTCTGAATTATTGGATCTTATGGATGAGATCTAATAAGCACCAATGAGAGATTATTGGATAAAGATCCACTAATCTAAGAGACTTGGGTAGTTGGATGGAGATCCAATACCCAATATGGCAGAATTAATTATGGTTAAATTGACAGAGAGCCTCGGAAACCAAATACACATGGGTTAGAAGTTTTTTTGTTGTCATCTCCTATTCTCCTCTCCCCTTCTCCTCTTCAAATAGTAGGTATGGAGATTTGAGGAACGTCATCGCAGCTCTACTGTGTGGATCACCGCTATAGAGGATGACGCTTGACCTCCTTCATCATCTTCTATAGATCTGTAGGGATTCAGGGATATACAATCCTCCTAGGTAAAATACAATCTTTCATATACGTAGTTTTCGGTTTTACAAATTTTGCGCACCAATATTCGCACGACGATGAACACAATTGATGGGAAATTTGGGGAATTTTATTTTCTATTTTTTTGCTGCGTATGTGATGTCGCTTCTAGATTTTTTTCACACCCCTAGATCGTGATCTCTTAGCTTTGATAGATTGTTGTGTTATGTACTGATCATGTGAGTATATTCTCTATCACAAATTGTATATGGTACCATAGATTTTTAATTCATTCTAATAAAAAAAATGAATATACAAATTTGATCTGATCAACTCGAATGACTTAATTGAGATTACGAGAAAAAAAAGTTATATACCGGCGATGAAGAATAAATATTTTCTCATTTATTCTCACTATCATGGATATTATTCAAGCCTGCCCATCAAGCTTCGTGATTCGATCCGACGGCAGGGATGCATTCACTACCCTGCGCGTAATTAAAGTCAAGACGACGACGTGTCGGCCTCGTTGATTCGACAATGCACCATTATTGGAGCACTTCCAAACAAAATCATGGCGGTGCGGAATCGGTCCCGACTTGCCGTGTTTGAACGCAATACCCGCCCATGGCGTTGACCGTTGGAGGAAAACTGAGTCAACGTTCGACAGTGCGACCTCCCCGGACGACTCCGAGCCAAGCCCCACTGTTTGCGTCCGAGACCCACTCCCACCCGACTGCCCTGACAGCCACCTCCTCGCTGACCTTATTCATCGGAACATCGGGTCCGATCGGATCAAACTAAGTACCCGTCTATCTGGATCCGGATCCAATTCGAGCCATAATTCTGGAGCTCGATGCGGATTAAACGTCAGGTGGTAGTGGTGCCACCACTGACAGCTTAATGCAAGATGACATACCTGATGACAGAAGATGCGTCAATAGATACAAAATACCCCGATTAAATTAGGTTTTACATCATATCTATACGAGCTCGGTTCCGATCTTTACATCATTAAATTAGGATTTTTAATGGATCTACCATAGATTCTGACCGCGTTGATTCAGAGCTTGGATTTCTAATAATATTTTCCATGTATAGTAATAGAAGTCTTAAATTTCCTACCAGATGTGTGACGCAAATATTAGCTCGTTAAAGTGCGCAAGAAATTTTGTTGTACCAAAAAAGAAAAAGCTAAATTCCACCACTGCCGGATTCGAAACGTTCAATCATGGAT
This sequence comes from Musa itinerans, assembly GCA_001649415.1. Taxonomy (NCBI): domain Eukaryota; kingdom Viridiplantae; phylum Streptophyta; class Magnoliopsida; order Zingiberales; family Musaceae; genus Musa; species Musa itinerans. The sequence continues at coordinate 123,497 of LVTN01000240.1, forward strand.
TGTCCTCGTCAACTATTCTCTCTGCGGCACATCTCTCGCCTTACCATGTAATCGACGATTGCAAGCGGTAGAGGGACTCCTATTTATTGCAACTGCACCTTCCACTCCTTTCCTGAGTGCAGCCATGGCGGAGCCAACCATTCTGCAGCGCTTCTCCAGCTGCCGAGGGGTCTCTTTCGAGATCAACCACCCACAAAGCGTCCTCTTCGACGTCCGAGTTCGGGCGGCAGGCGACAACTCCTGCGAGCGCGAGGTCTCGCTGAGCTCCTTCAAGGTCCAGCCCTTCGCCTCCGACTTACAGAAGTCCTCGAGCCGTTCCAGTAGCCACTTCTGTGACCTTGAGGACGAGGACGACGATGTCGAGAAGCAGCAGGCGTCCGGAGAACAAGTCCCCCAGTCTGCGGCCACGAGAAGCCCTTCGGTGAGGAGGAAGAGCGGCGAGTCGTCCCGCCTGTCGGTCATACTACTGGATCAGGGCTTGTTCACTGTGTACAAGCGGCTGTTCGCCGTCTGCTTTACCGTCAACGTGGTCGCGCTCGTCCTTGCCGTCACTGGCCACTTCCCCTACGCCAAGAAGAGAGCGGCTCTCTTCTCCATGGGCAACATCTTGGCCCTGACGCTTTGCCGCAGCGAAGCTTTCCTCCGCGTCGTGTTCTGGCTCGCCGTTATGGCGCTCGGGCGGCCTTGGGTGCCACTGTTCGTCAAGACCGCCGCCACATCCTTCCTCCAGTCCCTCGGCGGAATCCACAGCAGCTGCGGCGTCTCCTCCGTCGCCTGGCTCATCTACGCTCTCGTGCTCACGCTCCAGTCCCGGAAGGACACGTCCGACGAGATCGTCGCCGTCGCCTCCGCGATCCTCGCCTTACTCTGCCTCTCTTGCATGGCCGCGTTCCCGCTCGTCCGACACCTCCACCACAACCTCTTCGAGCGGACGCATCGGTTCGCCGGATGGACGGCGCTCGCCCTTCTCTGGGCGTTCGTCGTCCTCACCGTCGGCTATGATCCGGCCACAAAATCTTACGACAACCTCAAAGGCTCTAAGCTCATCGAGCAGCAGGAGTTCTGGTTCACCTCGACCATCACCTTCTTCATCATCCTCCCCTGGGTCACGGTATCACGAGTTCCGGTCACAGTGACCGCCCCGTCCAGTCACGCCTCCATAATAAAGTTCGCCGGCGGCGTCGAAGCCGGTCTCCTGGGGCGGATCAGCAGGTCGGCCTTGTCGGAGTGGCACGCTTTCGGGATCATATCAGACGGCAAGGACTGCCACATGATGCTCGCCGGCGCGGTGGGCGACTTCACCAGAGGGCTCGTCTCGGACCCGCCGACCCACCTGTGGGTACGAGGGGTGCACTTCGCCGGTCTGCCGTACCTCGTGAACATGTACAACCGGGTGGTACTGGTGGCCACTGGCTCCGGCATCTGCGTCTTCCTTTCCTTCATTTTGCAGCCCACAGCGGCGGAGGTCCGCCTGGTGTGGGTGACCAAAGGGGTGGAGCAAAACTTCGGGAGGGAGATCAAGGAAATGCTGAGCCGGCAGCCGAAGGAGAAGGTGGTGGTGCACGACACGGCGGTGTTGGGGCGGCCGAACGTGGCGCAAGTGGCGGTGGAGGCGGCGAGGGATTGGGAGGCGGAGGTGGTGGTGGTGACGAGCAACCCTCAAGGCAGCAGGGACGTCATCAGGGCATGCAACAAAGCTGGAATACCTGCGTTCGGCCCCATTTGGGACTCGTAGGTCCAATGAACCTTGTGGTTGCCAGTAATTATTACGTGAAGCTCGAGGCAGTATCACATCAGCGACAGTAGTTTTATATTATTTTTTCTGAAAATATTAATAATAGTAATAAGACTATTTGTTTAATTATGTTACGATGGAAGAGAGAGAGTGTGTGTGGGTGTGTGTGTGAGAAACATCTTCGTTTGGATGTTCTGATAGAATGCGAATTGCATGCACGTACGTAGGAATTACACGAAGGGAACCATCAAAAGGGTTCATCCTATCGTAACCATCAATTTCAATTTCAATAGATTAAGTTGATTCATTAACGTCATAACCGACGGCTGGGATCCTTCCATTACAACAAAATATACATATAGTCCTGTAGTTGACCGTTCCGATTCCACTTGAAATAAAATCGGAATCGATTTGATTCTAACTGATCTCAGTTCCGGTTATCAAATCATCGATTTCTGTTTTGATTTTAGTTATTGGTTTCTATTGATTAAAAAACAAAAATAAAAAGATTTCATAAGGTTTCAAACTCATGTTATTAAATCTTGAGTTTGAAGGGCTAACGTTAAATCGTGAACTCATTTGTGTAGGATATCATTTTTTTTTTTACAGCTATTAACGAGTGTAATAAAAAAAGTAAACATCGTAAAAGTTAAACATGCTAATTTACTAAATAAAATTATAGGTTCCCTCATACATAATTATAACTTCTAACTAAAAGAAAAATATATCTATTTAATATGTCCAAAAGTTATACACATACATATGCTCGAAGGTCATCGTCCAAATCTACTTTGGCATGGGTTAATGGGCTTGTACATACTCACTTTCATGGCCAATTACTTGAGTGAAATACTCGTATTTTTATTTACAAAATAGGGTCTATAGTTAATAATTATTTAATAAATATAAACCTTTATAATTTTATTTTAGTGAACATTTATCGTGTCATGTATATAATATTTTAAAATTATTGACATATGATATTTAACAATAAACACCTCATCACTTCTTTAGCAAACATAACCCTATAACATAACACATGCAAAAGGAAGAGGTAAAATTCTATGTCGAAATAATTCAAAATGTCTATATGCACATATAAGAAATATACCAAAATTTTGAACTTCTACATCTCATATTATAATATATACGTACACTCTCATATTATATGTTATCGTAATATATATGTGCACTCTCATACTATACGTCATAGTATATATATGTACTCCTACACCATACATCATAATATAATATTTTCATCTCAATTCATTTATTTTTATACTTATAAAATATATACATTTACATTTAACTTATGTTTAGCTAATGACAATCATATGATTGGAAACATGTTTTTTAAAATACAATATGGATACAATAATTCATACTATTATTTTACAGTGAATTAAACTTATACTTATCTGATTTAACTTAAAATTAAAGATGATAATAAAAAACTATATTTTTTAATTATCAAGTGTGTTAGGAATGACACACCTATCAAATTGCGAGCATAGGGTCATGAAATGTCTTAATTAAGAATCCTACCTATTGAATTATTAATTTATAATAATTAATAACAATAATTCAATAAATTTTTTTGATATAATTCTTAATAAAATAAAATATATTCAACCTAAGAATTTATTTAAAATTTACTAATATTTTTAATAATTTACACTATAATTAAATGAACTTATTAGTTTCATTCAAACCATCACATAATTCTGTGAAGAAATTTTGCTTCATAGCTAACCAAATAATATTGAATTATCATAAAATTTTGTAGGAAACTATGAGATATATAAAACTAAATATACACTAATTATGAGATTTATAAAAATAAATATAGACTAATTTTTAGCTTAAAATAGAATCATTTAGTTACCAAACTAACCTCCTAATTACTATTAACACCTTTTCTATTTTGCTAAATTTGGGTTAGGAGTATATGAATTTATAAACTTTATATTTTGGTGTATATAAGTGTTATTTACTCAATTTCAAATCCCATGGGACCCTAAGAAATCTTTTAAAATATATCAAAAGAATAAAGTGTTCGGAAACCTTACATAACATCATATGCGTAGCATAAAATAAAAATAAAAATCATTCCCAAAATAGATATTATCATATCGTAGTACGACAACCGAGAGTGTAAAACTCGAAATGTCAAAATCGTATCAATAGATTGAGACGTTCTCACCTAGGGAAGATCGTACATCCCCTAAATTACATATCTTGGTCCATGGGACGAAGGAGCTCTCGTGAACTCCTCTCTAGCGGTAATCCACAAAGCAAATGCAGCGACGATGCACCTCCCCGCACAACGGGTTCTCTCCTCATGATCATGCACCACCATGCAATAGTAGTCAAGAGAGGAGCCAACCCTTTTGTTGGCCTCTCACATCAGGAAGGGGCTCACGATTGAGAGAAAGATGAAGAGGAGGAGATAGGAGGCCGATGACTATAAGGTCGAGCCTATGACTCATGAAGCCTCAACTCTTATTTATAGAGAGCACCTACTGCTAACCCTAATAGATATGCCTTAATGAGTATTAAATCTTCATCTAATAACCACTAGCTTAATGGATATTGGATCCTTATTCAATAACCACTTTAAGCATTATTAGGTCTCACCTAATGAATCCATTAAAACAGGGGCTTAGTGGATATCTTATAACCAATAATTTATTCATTGCATTGTCCACCATAAGTGTGTGACCCTCTAGGCTCAATACCAAGTTGGCCGTGAGTTGCACTTATTACAACTCTTTTGAGAATAATTCACTTAACTCATCGACTATGGACGTACTATGTCACTACGCCATAGTTTGCAAACAATACAGGGGATATAATCCATTAGACTTATATGCTTTCAGTTATCATTTATCTATAATCTCTCATCCATCTAATATCTCAAAGATCATATATCGGGCTTGGTGCTATCTATTTGAGTCTTACTCTTATCCGATTCTCCCGGAGAACTCCTTATCTCTCAATCTAAATGACCCTAGTTAGGGATTTGCCCAAGTGAGAATATATGAGATATTCCTCTCATGATACCAAGAGTGGATGATCCTTTATTGACACATAATTACCTTCGTAAGATTGGTTGCTATTCTTAATAACCGATGTATTGGATCTGAAACTTCTATATTTGTAAGTCCGATATCAAAGAATGAAGTACTCAAATAAAGCATCCTTGATATCTTAAGTCTAAGGACAATATACACAATTAAGACTACATAATTGCTATTTGACGATGAGGTATCTTTTACCATCCAGCATTCTGTAAACGGATCATTCAGTGAACTCATTTTCCAATGAGCACCTGCACTATATCTCTAATGTCCCCACATAAGCAACTATGAGACCAACTACCTTCATCATATAGATTGGTATATAGTACACCGATTTATCCAATTACCTCGATGTCCTTCTCGAGTCACCTATGACTAGAAATATTTAGAATCTGTATTTAAAGATGAATTGACCTTATTATCATAATCTCATCATAGTCCAATTCCCATTGCATAGATGCAAGGACATCATAATATATATTCATTACATAATATAAACTAAAAAATATGATTATTAATATTAACCAAAAGATATTGTGTAGCCTATCACATATGTCATCACTCATGTGATTGACTTACAAAGCACCTATAACTAGCAAAAGCCTAATCATATCCTTAAGAGAGTCAATTCAGCTCGAATAGAACATATTCTTAGAAAATAAGAGATTTTTAGTATCTTAGATTGGGACACTCATGACTCTATTCATTGATCTTAGATTAAAATTATACTAAAGATCTTAGAACCAATAAGAGAATTATACAAAATATATTCAAAAATTAAATATTAATTTAAAGTCTAGATTACTCAAAAGTAAAAAACATTAGTCTATAATTTATAAGACCAAAATCCTAGGTATAGAAAGAGAAAATTTGAGTTTTTCTTACCTTAACCTTTCTTAGAGCTAGGGTTTCCTAACTTGCATGAAAAAAGCTAAAAGAATGATAAAAGAAAAAAAATGGGTCATGGGTTATCTTGTTTGTAAAGAGGATGATAAAAAGAATGGGTTATGCATTATGTTGTTTGTAAAGAGGATGATGCTAAAATAAGGTAGAAGTGCTTAAAAGGTTAGCATGAGTTCTAGGGTTCAATCCCATTAGACCTTATTTTAAAAAAAATTTCTTCTTTTCTTAATATAATTATAAGATTTTAACAATTTTAATCGAGTCTAATTTGATTTGATTAAGATGATATTTTTGGTCTGAACTTATAACTCAATCTTACTTATGTATTTTAATATTTTTAATATAACACTTATCTTTAATTTATATTTTTATTTAATTTTTATTACTCCGTTCATATCTAAGTAGCTTATTATCTTCTATGTACATGATACTCAAAGCTTAAACTTTTTTACTTTAATTATGATTAAACTAATTCAAGCCCCGAGATTCACTTAAGGTCTATTATAATTCAATTGCCATTTTTAGTCACTATATCTATGTTTATTATCATAACATAACTTTATACTCAAATCTACTAACACACTTAAGCTTATGCTAAAAGAGTATGCTTTTCATTATAAAATATGCTTAAAGTAAACATTGATGCTTATAGGTGCTCAACTAATATTTTATAGAATATTAAGAATAATATATTTGGAAAGCTTGTACTTTAATTTTAGAAGTCGAAAACATGAATATATTATTTATCATATTTATGAAGTTTAGACATCATAAATCATATCACTAAGTAAAAATAACATATAAATATTATTTTTATTTCTATTGGCATATTAGTTATAATTTAATGTGCATGAGACTCGAGAGCAACAATTCTCTCCTAATAAAAAATTCATCTTCAAAATCTTTTACCTAAATAGCTCTGGATATTTCTCTCACATCCCTTATTCTCTTTTTCTCAATAGCACTTTAACTAAAGTAATTTCTTATTATGAAGTTTTTTCTCCTTTCTATTAAGAATTTATACAATCTATTTCTCGCATGTCAAATTTTCATCCTATTTTATTGGTTATTCTGTCATGAGAAAGATTTAAAATATACTTTCTCAATATTGATACATGTAATACATTATGCACTTTTACTACTGCAAGAGGTTACTTTATAAATCACATCATTAATTTTATCAATAATTTTAAATGGTCTTATATATCGAATATTTAGATTATCTTTCTTTCCAAATCTCATAACTCCTTTAATTTATGTTATATTTAAGAATACTCTATTGTCTATTTTAAATTTTAAATATTTCCTTCTGTTATTGGCATAATATTTTTGCTTGCCTTTTGTTGTCTTCATCCGAATCTTTTTTATTGTTTCTGTTATTTTTCTCATCAAATCTGGCCCCAAATATTTTCTTTCACCTAACTCATGTTAATGAATAGGTGACATTCACTTTTGACCATATAGTGTTTCAAATGATCTATCCCAATAGTTGCCTAGTAACTATTATTGTATGCAAACTCTATAAAAAATAAATATTTGCTTCATGATCCCTTAAAGTTCATGACATAAGCTCTTATCATATCCTTCAATATCTAAATGATTCTTGGACATCTATTTGAGGATAAAAAGCAATGTTAAAAGCTAATTTTATCCCTAGTGTCTTATAAAAATTTCTTGAAAATCCTAATATAAATTTGAAGTTTATATCAGACATAAAAGATGTGAGCACCCCTTGAAATCTAATTATATCACAAACACATGACAAAATCTATCTTAACATCTTCCCATTTTCAATGAGGTATTTCCAATAGATTTAAAGTATATGTTAACCTTTGATGTTCTATTTCGATTTGTTGACAATATAGATACTTCTAAATAAATTGGATGATATCTCTCTTCATTAAACTTTTGATAAAGTAATTAAATTAGCTAACTTTTTACTCAATGCATAAGCAATTATATTCTCTTTCCTAAGATGATAATTGATCACATAATTATAATCTTTTACTAACTCTAGTCATCTCGTCTATCTATATTCAGTATTTTTTAATAAAAAAATATTTCAAACTCTTATGATCAATATATATTTCATATTTTTCTCTATGAAAATAATATCATCAAATATTTTGGGTAAATACCATCGTTATTAATTCTAAATCATGGGTTAGATAGTTATTTTCATATTGTTTTAGTTGTCTTGAAGCATAAGCTCTAATTCTATCATTATACATTGAAACACATCATAGACTATTTCTGGATGCATCACTATATACCATGAATTCTCTTAACACATATTGTATAACAAGAATTAGAGCTGAAATTAATATCCTTTTCTATTCTTGAAAATTATTTTCATAAGTATCACTCCATTCAAATTTAATTTTTTTTTTGTTAATTGGGTGAGAGGTGATACTATTTTGGAGAATCATTCCACAAACGTCTATAGTAACATGTCATCCTAAGAAAATTCTTAACCTTAGTTATAGTAGTTGGCCTAGGCCAATTCCTAACTACTTTCACCTTAGTTGGATCTTAAGATCCCTTCATTAGATACATTGTGCCAAAGAAATATTATTTTCTATGGCTAAAATTCACACTTCTTAAATTTTATATATTATTATTTTTCCTTCAAGATACTCAAGGTTATTTTTAAATGTTTTGTATGTTTCTCCTTAGAGTATGAGTATATCAAAATATTATTAATAATAACTATCATAAATTTATTTAGATATTTCTTGAATACATTATTCATTAAGTCCAAAAAGATAATTGGAGTATTTGTTAGACCAAATGACATTATTAAAAATATGAAGTGTCCATATTTGAGTAAGTCTTGGGAATGTCATCCTTCTTGATTTTTAGTTGATAATATAATACTCTCAAATCAATTTTAAAAAATATTGGTACAATATACAATTAATCATAAGTCATTAATTCTGGGGAGTGGGTATTTATTCTTAATAGTCATCTAAACCTATGCATAATCAAATCATTCTATCTTTTTTTCTTTACAAAAAGAACCGATGCTCCCCATGGTGAAAAGTTAAGAGTGAATGAACCTTTTTCAATGAGCATTGCATCTTTAACTCCTTCGGTTTTACTATAGCCATTCTATGAGGTGTTTTGGAAACACCTTAACTTAGTTCAATATCGAGTATTAAGTCTATAACAAACATCTAAAGGAATTCACTTACTACTTACACATTCTTTGGCTTAACTTTTGTTTCTACCTTAGTATTAATCACATTTGTTAGATATCTTATACATCTTCCCTCAAATAATATTCATGTTTTCATTGTCGAGATAAAAGAGATTGATACCTTCTCTTTAGAATCAGCAAAAATAAACTCTAGTGACCCCAGAGGTTGACATCCTTCTTATTCTAATCAATGAAAACATAATGCTTAGATAATCGGTCCATACCCAATAAAATATTAAAGACTTGTATGTTCAATATTATCAAATCTGCATCTAATTCTTTGTCGGTAATCTAAATTAAACAATAACCCAGTCCCTAACTTAAATATATTATATTCTCGTGATGAAATAACTATGCAATACACTTTAGATGATTTATCTGGTTTCTCCATATACGTTAGTGATACAAAAGGAACGTGTAATGTCATAACTAATTAATGTATAAAAAAATATTATAAAAAAATATCACACGGGACCGGTCCTTATTTCTGTTTTCATCATTACAAAGACTATATCAGATTTTTTTATTATGATAAAATTATTATATAATTTTTTTGTTAAATATTCTAATTTTTTATGTTAAAAATATAATTATTTTTCTTTAAGATATTCTCCTATTTGACATAACAGTTTTGATTGATCAAATATAATAACTATCACCACTCGTACACGTCAAGTGGATCTAATAAAAAAACATCAATTCATCAAAAACAAAAAAAAATCATCGTTACCCATGAGCAAATTTATTATGATAAGATGTCTGCATGTTCATTCAAAAAAAAGTGTTGAAATAAATATTTATCTTCAAAAGTCCACATTTCGACTAAATTAAATCTTGCTTTATTATAATATATAATATTCGTCTTCTATATGAACTAATGGTCAGCATAAGGTTAACAAAGCCAAGTCAACTAGTGATTTAGTCAAATGTAAAGTCACCGATCGTCGATTAGAATGTTGGATCATGAGGAAAAAAAAATCATATAGTCAACGAAAGATAAAATTATAATTAGGTTGAATTAAAAAAAAATCATCTTTTTAGATTTTCTTTATGAAAGTTTCCTTTATTTTCAAAATGAGTTTCCTATTTAGAGTCTCTTTTTACTATTCATAACTCTTTAGTATTTATAATCCCTTAAATAAATTAATAAAATAATATTTTACTATTTATAACCCCTCTAATTCTTCTTTTACTCTTTTTTTTTTCTCTCATGACTTATCCGCCATCATTTGTTGTCGATTATCATCACCTAACATCTTCTCTAAGTTAATATAACTGACTTAGAAGATATCTTTTAAGCTATTACATAATGTATATAATCCTAAAAATATTAAATTATTATAATAAATATCAAAAATAGCTTTTTAACTCTTCCTCTTCCATCTTTAGATTGTTTCATTTCATCATTTATCTTTTTTTCATCATTTTATACGATCGATGATTAAAAGGAGAAGAAGAAGAAAAATGAGAAAAAGTAAAAAGAAAAAGATTATAGATAAAGTGTGAAAAAAATTTATTAGAATTAAGTTGTAAATTGAGGGTATATATATCTATTTATAAAGGGATAACTTAGGAATATTCAAAGTTAAATAACAAAAAGGATTGCAAATAGTAAAATCCTTTTCAAATTTTCCTATGAGTTTTTTTTCTTTTCATAGCACCCCCTATCTTTCTCCCTCCAGTTTTTTATGGACCGGTCCAATTATAAATGTTTTCGTACTATGTTATAGTAGTTTTAGTAATATAGAAAAACTATACTGTAATAAAAATATTATAATATAATATTTTTTACTATGTTATAATATTTTTTATCATTGAAAATACTATAACATAATACAAAAATATTACAACATAATAAAAAACACTTTGTTACTAATATTTTTAATAATTTACACTATAATTAAATGAACTTATTAGTTTCATTCAAACCATCACATAATTCTGTGAAGAAATTTTGCTTCATAGCTAACCAAATAATATTGAATTATCATAAAATTTTGTAGGAAACTATGAGATATATAAAACTAAATATACACTAATTTTTAGCTTAAAATAGAATCATTTAGTTACCAAACTAACCTCCTAATTACTATTAACACCTTTTCTATTTTGCTAAATTTGGGTTAGGAGTATATGAATTTATAAACTTTATATTTTGGTGTATATAAGTGTTATTTACTCAATTTCAAATCCCATGGGACCCTAAGAAATCTTTTAAAATATATCAAAAGAATAAAGTGTTCGGAAACCTTACATAACATCATATGCGTAGCATAAAATAAAAATAAAAATCATTCCCAAAATAGATATTATCATATCGTAGTACGACAACCGAGAGTGTAAAACTCGAAATGTCAAAATCGTATCAATAGATTGAGACGTTCTCACCTAGGGAAGATCGTACATCCCCTAAATTACATATCTTGGTCCATGGGACGAAGGAGCTCTCGTGAACTCCTCTCTAGCGGTAATCCACAAAGCAAATGCAGCGACGATGCACCTCCCCGCACAACGGGTTCTCTCCTCATGATCATGCACCACCATGCAATAGTAGTCAAGAGAGGAGCCAACCCTTTTGTTGGCCTCTCACATCAGGAAGGGGCTCACGATTGAGAGAAAGATGAAGAGGAGGAGATAGGAGGCCGATGACTATAAGGTCGAGCCTATGACTCATGAAGCCTCAACTCTTATTTATAGAGAGCACCTACTGCTAACCCTAATAGATATGCCTTAATGAGTATTAAATCTTCATCTAATAACCACTAGCTTAATGGATATTGGATCCTTATTCAATAACCACTTTAAGCATTATTAGGTCTCACCTAATGAATCCATTAAAACAGGGGCTTAGTGGATATCTTATAACCAATAATTTATTCATTGCATTGTCCACCATAAGTGTGTGACCCTCTAGGCTCAATACCAAGTTGGCCGTGAGTTGCACTTATTACAACTCTTTTGAGAATAATTCACTTAACTCATCGACTATGGACGTACTATGTCACTACGCCATAGTTTGCAAACAATACAGGGGATATAATCCATTAGACTTATATGCTTTCAGTTATCATTTATCTATAATCTCTCATCCATCTAATATCTCAAAGATCATATATCGGGCTTGGTGCTATCTATTTGAGTCTTACTCTTATCCGATTCTCCCGGAGAACTCCTTATCTCTCAATCTAAATGACCCTAGTTAGGGATTTGCCCAAGTGAGAATATATGAGATATTCCTCTCATGATACCAAGAGTGGATGATCCTTTATTGACACATAATTACCTTCGTAAGATTGGTTGCTATTCTTAATAACCGATGTATTGGATCTGAAACTTCTATATTTGTAAGTCCGATATCAAAGAATGAAGTACTCAAATAAAGCATCCTTGATATCTTAAGTCTAAGGACAATATACACAATTAAGACTACATAATTGCTATTTGACGATGAGGTATCTTTTACCATCCAGCATTCTGTAAACGGATCATTCAGTGAACTCATTTTCCAATGAGCACCTGCACTATATCTCTAATGTCCCCACATAAGCAACTATGAGACCAACTACCTTCATCATATAGATTGGTATATAGTACACCGATTTATCCAATTACCTCGATGTCCTTCTCGAGTCACCTATGACTAGAAATATTTAGAATCTGTATTTAAAGATGAATTGACCTTATTATCATAATCTCATCATAGTCCAATTCCCATTGCATAGATGCAAGGACATCATAATATATATTCATTACATAATATAAACTAAAAAATATGATTATTAATATTAACCAAAAGATATTGTGTAGCCTATCACATATGTCATCACTCATGTGATTGACTTACAAAGCACCTATAACTAGCAAAAGCCTAATCATATCCTTAAGAGAGTCAATTCAGCTCGAATAGAACATATTCTTAGAAAATAAGAGATTTTTAGTATCTTAGATTGGGACACTCATGACTCTATTCATTGATCTTAGATTAAAATTATACTAAAGATCTTAGAACCTATAAGAGAATTATACAAAATATATTCAAAAATTAAATATTAATTTAAAGTCTAGATTACTCAAAAGTAAAAAACATTAGTCTATAATTTATAAGACCAAAATCCTAGGTATAGAAAGAGAAAATTTGAGTTTTTCTTACCTTAACCTTTCTTAGAGCTAGGGTTTCCTAACTTGCATGAAAAAAGCTAAAAGAATGATAAAAGAAAAAAAATGGGTCATGGGTTATCTTGTTTGTAAAGAGGATGATAAAAAGAATGGGTTATGCATTATGTTGTTTGTAAAGAGGATGATGCTAAAATAAGGTAGAAGTGCTTAAAAGGTTAGCATGAGTTCTAGGGTTCAATCCCATTAGACCTTATTTTAAAAAAAATTTCTTCTTTTCTTAATATAATTATAAGATTTTAACAATTTTAATCGAGTCTAATTTGATTTGATTAAGATGATATTTTTGGTCTGAACTTATAACTCAATCTTACTTATGTATTTTAATATTTTTAATATAACACTCATCTTTAATTTATATTTTTATTTAATTTTTATTACTCCGTTCATATCTAAGTAGCTTATTATCTTCTATGTACATGATACTCAAAGCTTAAACTTTTTTACTTTAATTATGATTAAACTAATTCAAGCCCCGAGATTCACTTAAGGTCTATTATAATTCAATTGCCATTTTTAGTCACTATATCTATGTTTATTATCATAACATAACTTTATACTCAAATCTACTAACACACTTAAGCTTATGCTAAAAGAGTATGCTTTTCATTATAAAATATGCTTAAAGTAAACATTGATGCTTATAGGTGCTCAACTAATATTTTATAGAATATTAAGAATAATATATTTGGAAAGCTTGTACTTTAATTTTAGAAGTCGAAAACATGAATATATTATTTATCATATTTATGAAGTTTAGACATCATAAATCATATCACTAAGTAAAAATAACATATAAATATTATTTTTATTTCTATTGGCATATTAGTTATAATTTAATGTGCATGAGACTCGAGAGCAACAATTCTCTCCTAATAAAAAATTCATCTTCAAAATCTTTTACCTAAATAGCTCTGGATATTTCTCTCACATCCCTTATTCTCTTTTTCTCAATAGCACTTTAACTAAAGTAATTTCTTATTATGAAGTTTTTTCTCCTTTCTATTAAGAATTTATACAATCTATTTCTCGCATGTCAAATTTTCATCCTATTTTATTGGTTATTCTGTCATGAGAAAGATTTAAAATATACTTTCTCAATATTGATACATGTAATACATTATGCACTTTTACTACTGCAAGAGGTTACTTTATAAATCACATCATTAATTTTATCAATAATTTTAAATGGTCTTATATATCGAATATTTAGATTATCTTTCTTTCCAAATCTCATAACTCCTTTAATTTATGTTATATTTAAGAATACTCTATTGTCTATTTTAAATTTTAAATATTTCCTTCTGTTATTGGCATAATATTTTTGCTTGCCTTTTGTTGTCTTCATCCGAATCTTTTTTATTGTTTCTGTTATTTTTCTCATCAAATCTGGCCCCAAATATTTTCTTTCACCTAACTCATGTTAATGAATAGGTGACATTCACTTTTGACCATATAGTGTTTCAAATGATCTATCCCAATAGTTGCCTAGTAACTATTATTGTATGCAAACTCTATAAAAAATAAATATTTGCTTCATGATCCCTTAAAGTTCATGACATAAGCTCTTATCATATCCTTCAATATCTAAATGATTCTTGGACATCTATTTGAGGATAAAAAGCAATGTTAAAAGCTAATTTTATCCCTAGTGTCTTATAAAAATTTCTTGAAAATCCTAATATAAATTTGAAGTTTATATCAGACATAAAAGATGTGAGCACCCCTTGAAATCTAATTATATCACAAACACATGACAAAATCTATCTTAACATCTTCCCATTTTCAATGAGGTATTTCCAATAGATTTAAAGTATATGTTAACCTTTGATGTTCTATTTCGATTTGTTGACAATATAGATACTTCTAAATAAATTGGATGATATCTCTCTTCATTAAACTTTTGATAAAGTAATTAAATTAGCTAACTTTTTACTCAATGCATAAGCAATTATATTCTCTTTCCTAAGATGATAATTGATCACATAATTATAATCTTTTACTAACTCTAGTCATCTCGTCTATCTATATTCAGTATTTTTTAATAAAAAAATATTTCAAACTCTTATGATCAATATATATTTCATATTTTTCTCTATGAAAATAATATCATCAAATATTTTGGGTAAATACCATCGTTATTAATTCTAAATCATGGGTTAGATAGTTATTTTCATATTGTTTTAGTTGTCTTGAAGCATAAGCTCTAATTCTATCATTATACATTGAAACACATCATAGACTATTTCTGGATGCATCACTATATACCATGAATTCTCTTAACACATATTGTATAACAAGAATTAGAGCTGAAATTAATATCCTTTTCTATTCTTGAAAATTATTTTCATAAGTATCACTCCATTCAAATTTAATTTTTTTTTTGTTAATTGGGTGAGAGGTGATACTATTTTGGAGAATCATTCCACAAACGTCTATAGTAACATGTCATCCTAAGAAAATTCTTAACCTTAGTTATAGTAGTTGGCCTAGGCCAATTCCTAACTACTTTCACCTTAGTTGGATCTTAAGATCCCTTCATTAGATACATTGTGCCAAAGAAATATTATTTTCTATGGCTAAAATTCACACTTCTTAAATTTTATATATTATTATTTTTCCTTCAAGATACTCAAGGTTATTTTTAAATGTTTTGTATGTTTCTCCTTAGAGTATGAGTATATCAAAATATTATTAATAATAACTATCATAAATTTATTTAGATATTTCTTGAATACATTATTCATTAAGTCCAAAAAGATAATTGGAGTATTTGTTAGACCAAATGACATTATTAAAAATATGAAGTGTCCATATTTGAGTAAGTCTTGGGAATGTCATCCTTCTTGATTTTTAGTTGATAATATAATACTCTCAAATCAATTTTAAAAAATATTGGTACAATATACAATTAATCATAAGTCATTAATTCTGGGGAGTGGGTATTTATTCTTAATAGTCATCTAAACCTATGCATAATCAAATCATTCTATCTTTTTTTCTTTACAAAAAGAACCGATGCTCCCCATGGTGAAAAGTTAAGAGTGAATGAACCTTTTTCAATGAGCATTGCATCTTTAACTCCTTCGGTTTTACTATAGCCATTCTATGAGGTGTTTTGGAAACACCTTAACTTAGTTCAATATCGAGTATTAAGTCTATAACAAACATCTAAAGGAATTCACTTACTACTTACACATTCTTTGGCTTAACTTTTGTTTCTACCTTAGTATTAATCACATTTGTTAGATATCTTATACATCTTCCCTCAAATAATATTCATGTTTTCATTGTCGAGATAAAAGAGATTGATACCTTCTCTTTAGAATCAGCAAAAATAAACTCTAGTGACCCCAGAGGTTGACATCCTTCTTATTCTAATCAATGAAAACATAATGCTTAGATAATCGGTCCATACCCAATAAAATATTAAAGACTTGTATGTTCAATATTATCAAATCTGCATCTAATTCTTTGTCGGTAATCTAAATTAAACAATAACCCAGTCCCTAACTTAAATATATTATATTCTCGTGATGAAATAACTATGCAATACACTTTAGATGATTTATCTGGTTTCTCCATATACGTTAGTGATACAAAAGGAACGTGTAATGTCATAACTAATTAATGTATAAAAAAATATTATAAAAAAATATCACACGGGACCGGTCCTTATTTCTGTTTTCATCATTACAAAGACTATATCAGATTTTTTTATTATGATAAAATTATTATATAATTTTTTTGTTAAATATTCTAATTTTTTATGTTAAAAATATAATTATTTTTCTTTAAGATATTCTCCTATTTGACATAACAGTTTTGATTGATCAAATATAATAACTATCACCACTCGTACACGTCAAGTGGATCTAATAAAAAAACATCAATTCATCAAAAACAAAAAAAAATCATCGTTACCCATGAGCAAATTTATTATGATAAGATGTCTGCATGTTCATTCAAAAAAAAGTGTTGAAATAAATATTTATCTTCAAAAGTCCACATTTCGACTAAATTAAATCTTGCTTTATTATAATATATAATATTCGTCTTCTATATGAACTAATGGTCAGCATAAGGTTAACAAAGCCAAGTCAACTAGTGATTTAGTCAAATGTAAAGTCACCGATCGTCGATTAGAATGTTGGATCATGAGGAAAAAAAAATCATATAGTCAACGAAAGATAAAATTATAATTAGGTTGAATTAAAAAAAAATCATCTTTTTAGATTTTCTTTATGAAAGTTTCCTTTATTTTCAAAATGAGTTTCCTATTTAGAGTCTCTTTTTACTATTCATAACTCTTTAGTATTTATAATCCCTTAAATAAATTAATAAAATAATATTTTACTATTTATAACCCCTCTAATTCTTCTTTTACTCTTTTTTTTTTCTCTCATGACTTATCCGCCATCATTTGTTGTCGATTATCATCACCTAACATCTTCTCTAAGTTAATATAACTGACTTAGAAGATATCTTTTAAGCTATTACATAATGTATATAATCATAAAAATATTAAATTATTATAATAAATATCAAAAATAGCTTTTTAACTCTTCCTCTTCCATCTTTAGATTGTTTCATTTCATCATTTATCTTTTTTTCATCATTTTATACGATCGATGATTAAAAGGAGAAGAAGAAGAAAAATGAGAAAAAGTAAAAAGAAAAAGATTATAGATAAAGTGTGAAAAAAATTTATTAGAATTAAGTTGTAAATTGAGGGTATATATATCTATTTATAAAGGGATAACTTAGGAATATTCAAAGTTAAATAACAAAAAGGATTGCAAATAGTAAAATCCTTTTCAAATTTTCCTATGAGTTTTTTTTCTTTTCATAGCACCCCCTATCTTTCTCCCTCCAGTTTTTTATGGACCGGTCCAATTATAAATGTTTTCGTACTATGTTATAGTAGTTTTAGTAATATAGAAAAACTATACTGTAATAAAAATATTATAATATAATATTTTTTACTATGTTATAATATTTTTTATCATTGAAAATACTATAACATAATACAAAAATATTACAACATAATAAAAAACACTTTGTTATAATGTTCACACTAATACAATGTAAAAATATTATAACTAGATCACTATACTATATGGATCGATCCATATAAAAAAGAAAGAAAAAAAAAAGTGAGTAACTACCAAATCAAGATTATTATAGGTATTATGTAAAAAAATATTATTAAAAAATTTTAGAAATATGAGACATTCTCAAAGAAAAGCTCAAAAGTTGATTTTTTTTTTTTGGAATTTGCCCTCATAAATATATAGAGTTTCATAAATATAAATATAATGAAACTCTAAATATTAAGAGTCTTTGTCACACTCAAAACAACAAAACTACCCTATCAATGACTATTAAATCATTTCTTGGGAATTCTTTTGGTATTGTAAAATTGTTCGAATTGGACCAATTAATCTTTCTTGTTAAACCTTTTTTTTTTTATCAATTTCTTTTATTTGGGATCAAGTTCTTCTAAGACAAGTGTTCCAATATCTTTCTATATTAATTTTAATCTCTAATTTTATTTTGTTTATGAGTACTTTAAAGGATTTTGTCTTTGCAAATGATATCAACGTTGTTGAGCTCTAAAATTATGAATTTAATTTTTTTTGAGATTTTGACTTTCCTATCTTATTTTAGCTATAACTTTTTATATTAAATATTGAATTGGATAAGACTTAATTCTGAAACTAAACTCATATATCTTTTTTTTTATACATTGCTTAAAATATTTAGAGTTCAATTACTTACCCAAATATTTATTTCATTTGACCCTATAAATTCTATAAAATAGAGATAATAATTCTTACCTTTCGATACTAAATTACTTGTAACTCCTAGTTGAAAACTTTAGTTTTTACAAAACTTAATTCATTTAAAGGTAGACTGATATATCTTTCAAATAATTTCCTTTATGAGTAAATTGGAGTATGATTGATTATTCAAAATAATTTATGAAATGTGCCTTATAGATTATGTCAAAATAGAATTTTTTTATCAATTTTATCTATTTTATTCCATCTCTTTGAATTTAAATTCATCTAGAATTCTTCCCTCTTTATATGATTGCTTTAATCTCTTGTATCTCTTATTATTAATTCTTATCATATTTGAATATATTATGAAAAAGTTTATATTGCCTCATATTATTTCATATATACATATATATATTTTTGTTGTTTCACATATTCTTCCCATACATGCTAAATTTATTATTTACAATGTTCTTTCATACTTTGGTATTTGTAGGATAATATAAATGAAAAAGACTTATTTTAATATTCATTTAGAAATGATCATGTAGACTTATTTTGATGAGCATAGTATATTATGGTATCACTTTACACTTTATAATTTTTTTGACATGTTATCCAAAGTATTGCTCATAGTAACAATATTCTTATATATTCTTTAAATAATAATAAAATGAATGCAATATCAAATATAACACTTGAGCTTATGTTTCTCATTTGTTTCTTGATATGTGCTTAAATATTTCATATGTCATTAATATACTTCTAAATGTTTCATATATTTCATATATGCTACTAAAAGTTTCTTATACCATTTATATATTCCTAAATATTTCTTACGCCATTGATATATGCCTAAACATTTCTTACGCCATTGATATATACTTAAATATTTCTTACGCCATTGATATGTGCATAAATGTTTATTATGCCATTGATATACTCCTAAATACTCTTTACTTCATTGTTATGAATAAAATATATTTCTAATAAAATAATATTTGTAATTATTATATTTAATGAAATGATAGCTATGAATTTTTGTATTTTTGCCTTGCACCTTGATATTAAGACCGTATAAACTACCAAATTGCTTACTCAGATAATAACTTAATTTGAAAAAAGAAATTCCATATGTTCATGCATTAAAACACG
>LVTN01000240.1:151804-200443 GCA_001649415.1 Musa itinerans
ATATATTTGAATCCCTCGACTTCTTTATAAATTTAAGTATTGGAGAGATCTTTATTGAATGTACTCCTGATATAGTTTTTATAGGTGTCGAGTCCACTATCTATTTTCACTATACCTGTAGTCTCGGATTGGCTTCCAACCCCAATCAAAATATATTATAATAATATAATATTAAAGTCTCACGGTAAACCTCTTCCATTTAATAATATAATTTTAGAAATTTAATTTAGAAACATTATGTTGTTTCCGTTATGATGTCGTAACAGTTTTCTTTAACATTATCGGGAAATGATACGAAATTTTAAAAAACCTGCCTAGGCGGCAGTTTCAAAAGAACGCGCCATGGAGCGATGGGCGATCTCGTAGCTCTCTCGAGTCTTCGGTTCTCCCACCGACGCCTCTCGTCCTGTCGGTGCCGGCGACGACCGGCGATCGTCGTCCACGAATCAGCACGACGCGATCGCCCCAATCAGCTGCGACAGAACCCTGGTTGGCAGGTAATCTATGCCTCATCTCGCTTCCACCTGACGAACGACTTCGATCGTTCCTCTTTGTCCTCGCTCTTCTTCATTCGGTTGATCGCGCTTTCTTCCCTTGCGGTGCACGGGTTCGCGTTCTGATCAGCGAGACATTCCCGAATAGGTGGGTATCCAAGATTCCCTGATGATTCCATCGATCACCAGCCCTAGCCCTAGCTTTCTTGATTTGATATCCGGCAATCCACGATGCGTGTAGGAACGCATGGTGGTATTATGGCGTGTAATCAGCAGAACACTGTGAATTATTTTCTGCAATCAGTTATAGGGTTTGGTTCTTTTTGGGAATAATCTTTTTCTCTATTGAGGACAGGAGCATGGAGATGTTCTCTATAGGTTTTTGTGCCTTTAACAAAGGCGAAGGTAACTACTACATGTCCTGGCGTTAGGCCATATGCAGGAACTTCTTGAAGTCGAATCCTCTTTCTTCAAATCCTATTTACCAATATCTTTTACTCCCTCTTTGTGGTTCTTATATGTCTACTTGCCTTACTTTGTAGGTCAATCAAGCTATTCTACAAAGGTGAATCGACTTGACCAGGGCACTTGCGCGGTAACATGACTTGCACAGGGAGATGGGTTGTTACATACACAAAGCACTTGAAGCAGAAGAGAAAAACCTATCACGATGGTGTACTAGAGATTAGTGATTCAGGAAACAAGGTACATTATCTCCCTTGAATTTTCTCCACGACAAACATTTTTGGTGCAATCTATCTCCTATAGTTTTTATGTATGATTCTTAGATAAATATAGTCTTAGTTGTCATATGGAAAATGTTGTTCTAGCAAGCAGTAGGTAATTCCCTTGCTGAATGAATCAGTAGATTATCAGGAGTAGCCACTTCAAGCTTGCTCACCTGTTTTTTCATAACAGTGAACTGTATTTTAACCAAGGCAACAGCTTTACTTTGCACAATTTTGTTGACCAAAGTGCTGATTGGTAACACACCAAAATTCCTTTTTCCAACAATCACCATTTCATCAAACTATTCTTTTCTTTTTCCTGTTTCCATCCGGCTTTAGAAGTCTGGCTTTATGATTGTTTTTAGCAAGCCTCTCAATCTGATTTATGTTAGTTTATCTTTACATTTTTTTCTTTGAATATAAAGTTTGATGTAATTATTATAATCTCAATGTCATTGGTTTTAGGGCATCACTGGTGACTTTAGTTGTCACTCATGGTGGTCAATTGTACAATTTATCATTTTGCTTAATGGCTGGAATCAGACTTCTTCTAACGTCATAAATCCTATGTTAGTCCCTAGCAAAGCAGCGAGATTGTTTGATTTTGAATAAGCGAAATAGCCTTTTGACATATGGGAGGTTACTTTTAATCTCCATAAAATACAAATCATGTAGTGGCAGGAGCTTCATACACTTGACTGCCTATTATGACATAATTTGGTGGATTGACCAGGGCAGAACCTGGTTCAATCAATTTTATTGGCTAGGGCTCTTGGGGTAACTTCCACTATTGATGCCTCTGTCAGAATTTGATGAAAATTCGGCTTAAAAAGTTGTTGGTTGTCTGCCTTTATTCGAGATCAACAGAAATTGTGAATGAGATGGATTGTCAGAAGTTGGCCGATTTGATTTGTTACGGATTTGTCAGAAGTGGAGAGGGCAAAAACCCTTTGATCTGATTGTCTTATGTCACTTATTGGTTCACTCTGTAAACCTTGAGAGATTGGGAGGGTTTTAGAGAGAGTCTAAAACCCTCTTTTGGTCCCTGCAGGCTATAAATTAAATGCCTATCTTTTACAAGTTAGAGCTTACATAACATGTGACAACCTAACAATATGACAGCTATATGTTTCTTCCCCTTTTATGCCCTTTTCTATTGATTTTTAGATTTATTTTGGCTGATCCAAGAATCTGATTAGGCCTTTATTGATCCAAGTCACATGAGTGGTCCCAATGCTGCAAACCTTGTTATCTTATCAGCGTCACCTGTTGTCTTACTATGGTACATAGGAATGCACCATCCTTCAGTTATGATCATGCTTATAGTTTGTTGCCTCAACAATCATGCCTATGATTTGTTTCTTTGCAAATGAGTCTGTAGTTGTCAAGTCAATGATTGTCATATTCAGTCCTACGTTTCTTTACTGGCTTGTACATTTGTAAAATCAGGTTTTGTTGTATGATGATAGCGAAAAGCTCATAGATAGTAGATTCTTGAAGAAAGATGAAGTAATTGGAAGTGGTGGAACTCTGACCTTTGAAGCTCATCTTGTTGACATTGGAAGCCTCGAAGAAAAAGGGCCTTTCAAAAATCTAAATTCCAGTAGAAATGACTCAAAGTTAAGTGAAAAGGCTCAGAATCTGCAGCAGAAGGGTACTTACATTCAACTCCTAACTTTGTTTTATCTTCGATATGTGAACTTTGCTTCATTACTCAGAATCTGCAACAGAAGAGTACTTACCTTCAATCTTCTATTTATCTTCAATATGTGAAATTTACATCATTATGTGAAACCCCAGTTTATTGCAAAAAAAGTTTAGCTCAGCTATGGTAGCTTTCATGCAGAGAATGAGAAAAGCATGCGTCACAATAAACTGGCACAGAAATATCTAAGTGGGGCAAACAGCAAAAGCAGAGGTTAGATTTTTCCCCATTTCTGATTTTTCTATTTAGTTAATAGGTGACTGCTGTCTAAAATTGATCTCTGCCTTGCAATAAGTGCCTTTATCCTCCAAGAACAAGAAAAGCATTTTCAGAAGCAGATCACCGCAAGACTGTTTGAATGCCGTAAAAAACAGCAGAAATGGTTGGACTTTAGTAGTATATGTATTGTGGTAAACAGAATCCAGGCATGCAGTGTTTTCTGTGTTAACCTCTAATACTTCTTTTCTCTCATGTTGCACTGTGTTTTCCATCAAGAGGTTAATAATAACTCTATTCTATCATGTGTATTATTACTAATGCTATATTCACTTGATGTCTCTGGTACATGATAAAAGTTATCATGTCTTTTTGTTTTCCCATCTAGTGAACAAGAACGAACTCGCTTGATGTCTCTGGTACATGTTGATAAAAGTTATCATGTATTTTTGTTTTCCCATCTAGTGAACAAGAACGAACCTGATAGCCTGTGGGCAAAAGAAACTCATGATGTTACCCACAGTGATCCAAAAGGTTGGTATGTTAGTTTTCTTTTGTTGGTGGTTGTTAATTATGCCACAAAAATAGTTATGTACCGTTACCAGTTTGTCTCTTGCACTTTATGTTCTCTATCTGATTTATCTAGTAAATCTTTTCATGTTTGTTTTCGAAAAAAGCGATATATTTGCATGCATGCGCTCTAGTGTTAAATGGCACTTGAAATTAAATAAGCTCTCAGAGTATTCTCTATGGTTGTGCTGTTACAGTCCAGCAAGATTCTACATCGTGCTAGCTATTCATGCCAGTACATATTACTACAGGCATGCTACTAGTGGTGAGTTTTTAGGAATTCATTTTTAACAGCATATGATCCAGTTGTACTCAAGAGTCCATCTCCAATCCTGTCATGATTCTTCCTGCATTTAAATGTTTCATTTTCTAAAGATCCTACATAGGTGATATATGCATTTTATCCAATGTTTTATGCCTAACTAAACCAGTTGACTTTGGAATAGAAATACATATTTTATTGTGTACTTCTACAGAATAAATATTCTTTCATTTCTGTATTCTAATATTTAATGCATGTTTTTTTTTATGGATCACAAGAGTTTTTTCCCCTAATTGAGACTTTTGTAGTTAATAGAAAGTTTCCACTTTGCAATCGTTTCAAATGTTGCAAGGACTGAAAAAAGCTGTGATTACCTCTCACAAAAATGTTGTACTCATGGTTTCTTTCCTCTTATGTAGAGTGGAATGTTTTGTACACCACTCAAATATCTCAAAAGGCAAAAAAGTATCATGATGGAGTATTGCGACTTTCATTATGTGGATCACATATGAATCAGGTTAGTGAATATCCTAAACTCCTGTTTGTTGGTAATCTGTTTTTAAAGAATTTGCATAGCTTTTGCATCTACTGCAATTTGTTTAGCAGGACACCTGATTAACTACCCAAAGGTTCAGTATAATAGCTTAGGCATTTGAGAAAAACTATATTAACCCAATAATGGAACTTTTTCTGATTTATATACTATCGTAGTTATCGAAATCAATCCTGACATCAATCTAGTCTAAAGTATTGGGTCAGTAGGTAATTCATTGAATAGGTAAGTCAAATGGTCAGATTGCAATTTTAATATTTCAAAAAATAGAATATAATCATATTTTATAACAATAACTTCATAGTAGAAATAAAGAGGATAATGGCCAAAGAGGATGGCAGAGACAATGATATAGGAGCATGTAGAGGGATGACAAACTAATGAACATAATAGGATTATCTTCTTACTCATCCTCATAATGAAAAAGCTCAAATGTCTTAGATTAAATTCAAATACCTTTAATAGCATTTGAAGAATTTTTTAGGCTCAAACAATCTAATTAGTGAACTAAAGTGGCTGAGGGTTGGTTTTTTATTTTTTCTATCCGGTCAGCTGGTTCGATTCTAGTTCATTAGTATGCATACTGCTACAAGCAAATGCAGAGCGAATTACTTGACTAGTAGAAACTTTTATATTAACTATTGATGAAACGTAAGTAAGGCTTTTTCCTTTCTGATCCTGGTGATTAAGATGGTATGAGTAACCCTCTTTGCTTTCAAGGTTATGACCGCATATATTAGTTATCTCCAGATATCTTATCAGTGTAAATCTTTTGTAGTAGATCATCCTTTTTTTATTGTTATAAAATATAGGTTATGACAGTTGTGCTATATTTCATAAGGCTTCATTTTCTGCATGTTCGAATGATATGAAACACTCGATTAAATATTAGAATCCCAGACTATTTGTAGACTTTTTCTTACACTCCTAAATTATGTCAGATTATGTTGCTGAGTGAAGATGGTTTAGTACTGAGTAGCAAGTACCTTAAATCTGTTGAATGTATTAGAACTGGGAGCAAATGTGAGTTACCCAACCATCTTGTTGAAATTTGTGAGCCACGGACTCGATGTGAAGGTACATACATCCAAATCTGGAATCTTAACTACTATTTTTCTAGCAAAGCATCAGGGAGCAAAGTTTTTGCTGATAGCATTTAAACAAATAAAGTTAAGCAGGAGTATTTGCATGGGTTTTTTCTTATTAGCGAAAGATAACATGATTAGTTCTCATAGCCAAAAGGGCATGACTGATGTTAATGTGGCATGCAGAAGGTCTCCAAAAGTTACCATCAAAGCAACTTATGAGATCTAGCAGTTCTAGCAACAAGTCAACAAGTACGAGCCTGATAACAAGCAATTTCTCTGTTAGATGATATCTCCAGTAAGCAAGATGCTCATATCTCAACTTGTTTGCAGAGGACATTTGCAACACCCACTTGGAACAAGCAGTAGGTTCCTGCAGCTCCAATTCTGTCAAGTCCACGGATTCTAGCCGGACACAAAGTAACAAGCCATTACGTGATGGTTTGGTCCATCTTAACTTAGTGCATTTTATTTGATGACGTCCATCTCAATATGTTATAAACATCACTACGTCATTCTGTCTCCCGTACATGTCTTTGTTACATGGCGTGAACCATTTTTTTTTTCAGTTTCTCATTGATTCTCACTAACTAGTAACTGTTTGCCATTTGATGGTTTTTACCTGTCACTATCCAGCCTGCCAAATTCTTCGTACTCTTAAGAAGCCATTTCCTTTTGAGAAAAATGATCCAAGAAACTCTCCAGTAGCACATGTCAATGCATCACCATCTCTTGATTTTGTTTTGCCGGATGCACAATGCCAGAGCAAGGATCTAAATTTGCAAGGGGGTGGCACTCACAAAGGTGACTTTAGTGAATGTGCTTCTCAAACTTCCTTGCCAGGAACTCCTGACATAAAATCAACTTCATCTCAGTAAGTTTCTGCATCTGACATTACCCTTCAATACAAATGTTCCAAATTTGCTGTTATGCGACTACTTGCTTTTCATCATCAGTTTTCATTTCGTATCTTTTCCATTAAATTTAATATGACCAAAAATAAATAAAAATCACACTTTCTGACATGTCTTGCTATCTTACCAACTAATATTTGAAGTAACAGATAAATTTTTGTTCCTAACAAGCTTCATGTATATCTTCATTGCGTAGGATACATGTGCCTTTCTTTTATATTAATTCTTCTGGTGGTGTTGTGGACTGCTGTAGTTGGGTAAAATTCTGGCTAGTTTCCTGTGTTTTGGGGCTTAAGCTCAAGGTTGATATGTGACTGCATGATATGTCCAAGCTTCATAAGAAACTCATATGTGTACATGTACATGAAGAGTGTAAATATATCACTTTGGATCTGGATATATGAAAATAATTTACTATGCTTGCTTTCTAGTAATATGTAACTCCCACAGGTAACAATGTTTTTATTTTTCTCCCCGGGCTAAACTACCTTCTGTCTCTCCTGTTCCCTGTTTTGTGCTTGTGCAAATTAGATCAAGTAATCTTCAGGCTTGTCAAATACAAGGCATACTCCAAGAGAAAAACTAGAATTTTTTTGTTCCTGACGTTTAGAAGTAGTTTGATCATATAACTTCCGATTGGAATATTTGGACTTTCCCATATATTGCAAAAGGATGGTCTGGTTTTTCCTGTTTAGTTTATATGCTTCCGATGCCTATCCGTGGCTATTAAAACTCGTTCATGCATAATTATAATTCAGGCAAGTAATACATACAAAACCCAAGTTAGAAGTGGATTCTCTGGCTATAACAGCCTCTGTGGAAGGACACAATACATCAGATCATAGCTCTTTGTCTGAAAGCAGACAGGGAATGTCGGCAGACAAATGCTGTTCTAATGTTCAAGACTTGAGAGAGCTTGCTGGTTTCATGAATGGAAATCTGCCTGTCAGAGAGCCTTGTCCGTCAGATGGAAAAGAAGATACTGCTGACCCTTTCGCTAATTTTCTGAAGGAAAATAACACTTCTGATAGCAGTATTTCTGGTGAATGCTTAGCTTTTGACACATCTAATTTTGACATGTTTATTCTAGATCAAGCCACTGACGTCAAGTTTGTGATAGGAAGGAACTGCAATGGCAGTTTAAATGCCAATGAAGGGAAAGATGAAGTCACTCACCCGGTCTGGGACTCTCATCCTGTAACCTCTTCTACTGGTTTCAATTAACTATTTGTCTGCTAATACACTCACTACCAGAAGCATCTCTTTCCATTGCTTCTACAATCTATTGTGAACTTGAAAGGAAAATTATCACTTCTATAAAAGATGAGGCAACTGTAATTTCTTTTTGCTGACTATTAATGATGTCTCTCTTTCTGGTTCAGATAACGTCAAAGGACAATGAACATGAAGGGAGGTGCAGGATGGTTGAAATTTCGGATGCATCTGCTGCTACCCACATGATACATGAGAATTTTGACTGCCAGAACTCATTAAACGAGAGCCTTATCGAAGATGTCCCAACATTTGATTTGGGCTTCTATTAACAGGTTCAGATTATTTCAACTTTTAACGCAGCCAATTTTAACAAATCTTAAAAAATTCATTGCGTAGATGTATAATACTTTACAGTAATATCTCATGCATTATGCAGCAAGAATCTGATTCCATGGTTTTTTGCTTTGTCGCTATGCTTGGAATTTTTACTTGTCCACTGCATCATACAAACACGGGTTCAAACTCAAACTTTGCTGAGAAGGCTGTCAAAATGTTGGCTGTGGATTTCGTTTTATTGTTATTTCTTATAATAAACGTTGGTTTCTTTATATCTCTGCCAAATTTTCATTCAACAGAAATCAAAATTAAGCTTCATGAGAGACGGTCGTGCTCTGGGAAGGAATCCAAATTCAAATTCGATTCAGGTACTTATTCTTCTAACCAAGTCGATTTCACTTTGGATTGAAGACTACCTGAATCAGGTACAAGCGGTTTGGATGTATTTGGAGTCCAGTAGGTGAAGAAGTAACTCGAGCTTAATCCGGTGAGTCATAATATTCCGCATATTTTTCCATGTAGAAATAACCTATGATAAATGATGCGGCACTCGGTAAACCAGCTTCGGTAGATGGTCATCTTGTTAGTTTAACACACTAAAAACTTTATTACTGATACGAACGATTTAAATCAATAACATGGCTTAATTAGTAGGGTAAGCTAATTTGATCCAATTATTGAATTAAACGCTTACCTTTTGGGCTCCTTAGTACATAAAAATAATAAACTAATAATTGATCTCCACCTCCACTTCCCCCAAGTGCACGTGGACATATTCTACGTTCAAGATGCTGCTATCTTCAAGTTGAAGGTAATCTACCAAATTGTTGCAGCATAAAATTAGAATTATTCTAGATACAAATTTTTGAATATGGTGTGCATAATCGAAGTGCTATTATTGGACAGTTTTATAATTGTTTGGATCTGATTACGCAGAGTTGGAAAAAAAAAAAAAAAAGGAGAGGAGAAGATGAAGAGAGAATAGGTGGAAAAAAAAAGGACAAGAAAAATAAAAATGTCTCTTTAATTTTTGAACCACTTTTAAGATCTATCTATAGTTCGAACTTCGACCAATTAATTAATCGAATCCGACAAGAGATCCAGTGACCATTAAATTAACTCCATATTACAGGTTTGGTTCTGATATATAAGAAATGTTAGTCCTTTGTACGTGGATTTGTCTTGATCTGACTTGATTCATCATGATTTTTTTTTTCTCCCCTTCTATATTTCTCTTCTTTCTTGCTACATCCTTACACACGCTATAAATCCAACATTGTACCGAGCACAAAGCAGGATTCTTCCTTGTTGACAATGGCGTTGTTCTCCATTCTTCACCAGCTAACAAGCTCCTAAACGAGGACGACTCGACTTCGACGGCTTCCCTTCAAGAGTACAATGAGCACGACGTCATGCTCCCTCTCGAGCAAACCGTCAATCTTTGTCCGGCTATACCTAGACATGCCCCTCACTGGCATCATTGCCACCCTGCATCCATGCGTCTGGTTCCCGGACATGCTCCTCAACATTCTCTAGGGAGTTATCTCTTTGAGCCATAGCAAATTTAATGGTTATCATTTATTTTTTTCTGTCAGCTTCTATCCCACCATTGCTCGTCCAACGTCAACGCTTCCATGAATAATTAAAACTATATTATTATTTCAAGTCATTCCATTATATATATATATATATATAT
Source organism: Musa itinerans (assembly GCA_001649415.1). Classification (NCBI taxonomy): domain Eukaryota; kingdom Viridiplantae; phylum Streptophyta; class Magnoliopsida; order Zingiberales; family Musaceae; genus Musa; species Musa itinerans. The sequence goes on from LVTN01000240.1 coordinate 161,579, forward strand.
ATAGTTTCTCAAAATACCCCTTATTTTTATTTGTTATTGATGTGCTTTTTTTAATTTATTCTCATAGGATATTCTTTATTTTTTAAAAGATATAATTACTTTTTGCTTTGCTTTTATCACTCTTGTCGTCCCCTTAGTATATTGATTCTTTATCAAGTTGGTAATCATAAGTTAAGAGGGGAAGGGAGGTGAGAACAATTGTAATCGTAATGACAAAGAAGAAGAGATTGAAAGAAGAGAGAAAGGGAGGTGACGAATAGAGGTGCAAATTATGTTAACGAGTATAGGGACTCGTCTTTAATAGAGCAAGGATAGAAGATATCTTTTAGTACTCGTATGGATATGAGATGGGAATGAGTAGAATACTCTCTAACTCATCTATTTGTTTAGTTCAAACATTATATGAGCCTCAACGTTGAGCCTTGATGCTTGACTTAATTCAAATTAAATTGGGTTGAGTCTATTTAGTTCGACTGAATCAAATTAAACAATATCAACATTCAAACATAAAGATAATTATATTTTCTAAGAAAATAAGATATATTTTTTACTTTGGAGGCTAAAGTTGACATAATGGCTTTTCTTAGGAGAAAAGCAGAATTCTCAGAGCTTCTTTTTTTTATTCTAAGCACTCGTGGCGATAGTAGTTCGTTCATGGGGAGGCCTTCTTTGAAGAGAAGGCGAGTGGGACTCCGGGGAACCGGGGGAATGGAAGGAATGGGGTCGCAGGGAAGGGCAAAGCTGGCGGTGGCGGTGGTGTGAGCAATGGAAGTGGAGGATAGTTGAACGATGGCGACGGTGGCTGGAGAGGGAACTGCGGCAGGACTGTCGGTGGCGTTTGAAGTGGGTTCGGCGGCAGCAGGGATGGCGGCTGAAACAATGGGTTCGTTGGCAGCGGAACCCCGCCGGCACCAGGCGGCGACGATGGTAAGTTGATGGTCGGAAGTGGAAAGGAGAAAGCAGGTTGGTCTATCTTCCGATCTCGGAGCGCCGGCTTCTGGTGGCACAGCTCCGGCTGGTCGAGGGGCTTGAATTTAAAGAAGCCAGCGGAATAGACGTGAACGCCGTGGCTCCACGACTTGAGGCGGAGGCCGGCGGTCGTCGCAGAGGACGCTACCGCGCAGAATGGCTCTTCGCTCTTCATCAGCTTTACCGAGCAAGCTTGGATCAGGTGGAGGTGCTTGCTTATCCTCAGTGGCAGCCGGACTCGAAACACTCCCCGCCGGTTCGTCGTCGCCACCGTCCTGTAGCTGAGCTTGTTCGCACCGTCTCCGCACTCGACTGCCACCAAAGCCCGTGTCGTTCAAAAAAGTGTTAAAACAGATCAATATATCGTATCCCTCTCTAATTATTTAAAATTTTAGCAGAAATGGCATAGATAAAAATTCAAAGCAATATTAGAACGAAAAAAAAAGGTATTCAAATTTTATCTAACATATGCATAAAAAAAAATAATTAAGATCTTATATTTAAATATGATTGCAGGCAAAGCGCCTGTCAGAAAAGAATCAAGAACATAAATTTGACTTAAAATTTTAAATTAAATGATATTGGCTACAATTTTAAAATAACATCAGAATAAAACAATCTATTTAGGTCACATATTAAGAAAAATATTTTCAATAAATTGAAGTTTCACGAGTTGGGTTTGAGTCAATTTATCGCCACGTGAAAAAGGTATTAAGAATATAAATCAACAAATCATATTTAATCTAAAATGGGATCAAAGGGTGCCTTTCGGGTTGAGGTGAGAGCGAAGTGACCTGAGATGAAATGGGTGGGCTTCGACAGTTCCCGGTGAAAGCAAGTATCGCAGTAGACAGTTCCAACCACCAGTGCATATGGGAGCTGCTTCCTCACACCATGAGCAGCAGCGTAGCAAACGAAGATGCAGAAGAACGGGAGACCAAGTGAGCAGTGCGATCCTAAAGCCATGGTGTCTGAAGAAAGTGATCTTTGATATGGAATCAGCAGAGTTCATGCAGTATATATAATCGCTGAGCAGATTGCATTGGGCGCCTCGAGGAATGAGAAGAATGGACTGGTTGGAAACCGTGGCCTCTTCTTTGAGGTTGGCAGCTCATGAATCTTTGAAGCACATTGATGTCAGTCATAGGAAAGCCATTCAATCTACTTGCGAACTAACAAAGTATGACAAAAGAGAGCAGCAGGAAGGAGAAAGGAAGCATGAAGACACCTTTTTTGTCCTCTGCCAAGCTGGGGATGGTATGAAGCTCATGTTCCTCCATAACTGGGGCAGATTCTTAGTCTGAAGGATAAAGCTCACGTGGTGGATGCTCGTCTCCTGGAAACCTGAGACGATAACATGCACTGAGCTGGTCGAATTCTCTGAAAGAGCCAAGTGATCACCGTCCTACATTAATATCTGGAAACCAAGTAGTCAGAACAAGCTTGTTCTAACAAAATACACGATCAGCTTTCGGATTGAAGCACAGGTTTCCTTTTATCTATTATGTTAGCATGAGTGGAGGTAATCATAGGATTGATTACCTATATGAATTCCAAAAACATCAAAAAGTAGGAAAAGGCACCGATAGGAAGGCTTTGGATGCACTTCTACTTTAAGATTCTAATCAAGCGCAACACATGAAGCAAAAAACTATTACAGAATGTTAGATGCAGATAGAATCAGTTGCGAAAAGTACTTGTGGTGAGGAGCTTCATCTGCACCGTGTGCTGCATCATGTAATTGATTGATTGATTGATTATAGGAACATCAGTATCTTGTACCTTACGTACCACCTATTCCAACCGATAACCAGCATCATGAAAAAACAAGTATGAGAAGCCACTTCATCACAAAAGAGTGAAAAAAGGACTGTGATTAGAAAATACCTCGATGAAGTGTAGGTCATTGCAGACAAACTATTCTCACTTGGTCCTATTTGCACAATATAACCTGAAAAAAAAAAACGCTAGGTTAAATTTGGAATGTTTCACCCTTCTTTCAATAGATACTTGCATAACAGAGACCAGGAGGATGTAAAAGCTACAAAACCAATGTTACAAGCACCTCTGCTTGCCATAAATACTGATCATCTAGCTATCATGTAAAGTCATTTCAATTTAGATGCTGACCTCGCTCATGGATGATGGTGGCAGTACTGAAAATAAAGAAGGTTTGCAGCAGCATTTGATTATCATATTCTGTTGGAAACCTAAGATTATCAAGATTCAAAGCCATAAAACAAGTACTACTTGAACCATGTCTTGCTGTTGTAGAAAAGTAGACACAAATAGATGAAGTAGGTTACCAGTACCTGTTACCAGTACCTGTATCCACTTTTCTGCAAGTGAAACCCATAAAAGCTGATCCAATGTTTTGATACATATCCGAGTAGTCCGACAGATGCATGTTTTTCCATCATTCCCTTCTCTTTTCTTGGACAATCATATAACATGGATGCTTAAGAATCTATAAATAAAAAATCTGTTGTAAAACAAATTTAAACATAAAAAAATGACAATTTCTATCATTTACAAGCTTATCATATATATAACACTTTAAAAGAAAAATAGCCTCCATCATTTTACAAGCTCCAAATATTGGAAAATGAGCTACTTAATTAGTAAAATCAATATCTGTCTAAAGAAATTACTCCTGTAAAAGAACAATATGATTCAGAGTTCAGACAACTGATGCCTGACCTCAAACTTTCATCTTATATTTGGAGTGACATGCTGAAAGTCTGCAGTCCGATGTAAGTGCTTGTGCAGTCAAAACTCCATATGAACTTCAGGACACCTGAGACATCTGGAGAGGCAATGGCAGAAACCGAATGTTATTTGCCGAGTTTTACAATCACTTTCAAGGTTATCTGGTTTCATTTCCAAATTTTGAATTCCAACAAAATATATCATCTAATATGGAATTATTACATCTTCCAGAATGAATTGTTGAATTCCCCCAAATACATGATGCCCGGTGATGCTGCCTACTGTCTGGCCTTCTCCCTCAAAAGGTACCATTTTGTGAGATGCATGTCAAAAATATTTTGACAGAGAACACAAAAAGAGAACAGGCAATTATCCACATCTCAGTGCATTATGCAATCTTTAATAATTGGATCAGATAAATTGATGTATTGTTCCCATAAATGCTTATACTTGCTTATAGCTAATTTATGCCATGGCTTCATGTTCCCATTGAAGTGCACCACAGCCGCACCCTCAATCAACCTATCATCGACACTGGGGTCATACCCCAATCCGAGTATGTGCCATCTTCGATCAAGGGGTTCCATCAGCCCATAGAATGCCAGAAGGCCAGGAGCAAGAGTCCCTGTCTTCCAGAGCATCCGATCAGCATTCTGCTCCTGCCAGTAGTGATATTTGTCAGTAACATTTGCCTTCTTCCATGCGACGAGGTCAAAGATGTTCATCCCAAAAGCCCATCCGCATGCTTGTGGATCAAATTTCGAGCTAATGATTGGATTGGAGAAATTGAGATACCTGTAGAACCTATGGAATGCTTCTAGACAAGTCTCCACAGCTCCAACAACATTCCCGTGCAATTCCACTGAGAACAAAGGGGTTAAATCCTTCTGTACTACCACATCATCATCAAGAAACACCACCTTTTCCAACTGTGGATGTATCTGTGGGATGTAGAAGCGCAAGTGATTCAACAAAGAAGCATAATTAGGGCCCTTCAACTTTGTTTCCCTACTCTGATCTTTTGAATTACCAGCAAAGGAAGAAGCCTGGGTTTCAGCACTCATTATTCTTTTGACCATTGGAGTGAAAGAGGCATTCAACCGAACTAGGTCTTTGATGCTTAGAACTTCGACTGTACATCCTCTGAATTTGTTCCTGAGAAACCAAGTAGTCATAGCTTGGTAATTGATACTGTCTGTGACCACATGAAACACAAGCTGCTGTGGATAATCAGCGTTAGAGGCTGTGGAATTCACGACAACAGAAGTTGCCAGTACATTATCAGAGAATATACACAAATGGTATAGATTATTGTCAACAAGTTGAGGCAAGTTCCTTCCCTCTTCTGATAGTTGTCTATAAGATGGATTTCTAAACCACTCCTCTGTGAGTTTTATGTTTAAACAGTGGAGACTTTTGGGCATGGCTTCTGCAGCTAATTTACCAAACTCTGCACTTTGCACAGTTGCTGCATTTGCACGCTCCTCAAGAGCAAGGGAGTGGCTCTTCAGTGTTGTTATCATTGTGCTGATATCATAATTTGAATCTTGGGCCTTATATATAAGATGTGCTAGTTGACTGACTATCGGATGTGCTTCTTCTAGAGTGATTCGTTTACCTCTGACAGCTGCTCGAGAGAGCAACCGTTGACCATTCCTTACCTGCGAGCTGAGCTCCCAAGCAAGCCGAAGGTTGTTATGCTCCTTGGCTATGATTACATATGCCTTGGCTAGTGTCATCTGGTCAGCAAGTTGTCTGGCAAAGGAAGTAGTATTTAACAGTTCTTGGCCAAGGTTTTGTGTTTCACGAGGGATTTCCTTATCAGCTGGAACCTTGTCCTGGGAGTGAAGAACACAAAAGAACCGTGAGAAGCCCACAAAAGGAACATCATATGGACAAAAGATGAAATTTACTACAAACTCGCATCATGCACGCACAAGGATTATTGCACACCGACATGTAAAACAAAGATCACTAGTATATTGTTCACACTATTAAGAACACTTGAATTAAAATTATAAGTTACATAGTGAAACATCATTTCGGACATTGCATTTCAGAGAAAGAGTTTAAAAGAAAAAAAAAAAACTCGTCCACTGTATGGTTGCTATCGTGCAACCTGGGTGATAAAACTATGCAGATTGAGCCACTCTAGACCCATCATTGGCGGGGCAGGGCCTTGTGCAATTGGCTGCCCTTTTTTCAGTTAAGAAGAATAAAATGAACAAATATGCATAACAGAAAATTTATACAAGCAAATAGATACTATAAGATTGGGTTTACCCAGTAAACTAGGCATTTTAATTGTAGAACCCAATTCACATATTAGTACAAAATTTTACGCACAGCAGTTTTGATTATTAGATTCTACTTTCTACAGCAATAGGCCATAATGAACTAAGTTGTTGAAGTTGCAAAACAATGATTTAATTAATCTGATGGATGGATGATCACATTATAGAGTCAACTGAAATCTCTTTAACTTCAGGAAATTGAATCAACATGTAAAGATCCTTATCAACTTGGTTTTTCGTACATTAGACTTGGTTTGCATGAAGATAACTATCTCCCGGTCACCATGTTACACCTGTCTCTATTTAATTGGAAAAATAAAACCTATTTTACTAAGACAACAAAATTCCAGAACTTCTTTTTTTTTTGGTTCTATAAATAGCACATGTCGAGTCAGCACTTTCATATGTAAGATGTAGCCCCATTGGCAAAACAGGAAAAAGTAGAACTCTAAAGCAATTGATGTTACATCCTAGTACAAGGACATTCTACCTAATCCCCGAGACAAGATCCTTCCACTTAATAAGTCAATGAGTTCTCATCAAGACTCATCCAATGAAAGTGGCTTCCAGGAACTATTCACAAATTATTGACTCTATGAGCAGGTATTCTGCAGGAGAATGGCCCAAAATTTCTAGAGACCAAGTCACATTAGGGCAGATATCAAGTCCGCCACACATGATCTACAATATTGAATAGTCCTGAAAAAAGAGAAAGAAGTAAAGAACACGAAGCAATCAAATATACGAATCTGTTGTTCTTCTCATCAATCCTGTGAGTGACGGTATCAGATCATGTAATCTGAACATTAGGTTGATCCAGCACAAGAAGCTTAAAGATGAAGAACAAAACAGGGCATACCCTCACGGGCGGCTCGAGCCGATCTTGATGATGGTGTTGAAAGACGAAGAGGACGAACCCCGCGGCGACAAAGACGCCGAAGAGCAAGCAGATCCAGTAGGACAGCCGCCTTCTGGCCGGGCGCCGGAACTCGGCCGCCCTCCGCCGCATGTCCACGCGATCCAAACAACACAACAACAGGAACAAGAGAGCAAAATAAACTCCCGCTTTACGCCGATCAAACTCGGCCCCTCGAATCAGATCTCACGGGAGCACAGATTCAAACCAGATCGCCAATCCACGATCGTTGGAATCAACAGAGAGGGAAGTCGGAGGATACCGGTGAAGAGAGCGGGCGGGCACAGAGGAAGTGATGCGTGTGTGTGTGTGTGTGTGTATATATATATATATATATATATATATATATAATTACTTTTTGGTTTAATTAGAATAAAACGTTTTACATTGAGAAAACAATGAACATTTGGAATGTGAATTGATATTTAATTTTTTTAAATCATATTTGATCAAAATATTATGAAAATACTTAAATACTGATGCTGCCACAGGACATTAGCATTTCAATATTTATTTGTAGGATGTTGACATAATTTGAAGTTTCATATACTATTTACCAAACATTTGAAGTATTCCACACTTGCAAATTCACTGAAATTCCTTTCTCCGATTATATATTAAAAATATAATTATGTTTTCAAATACATGCTATGACATATAGTACAATCAAGTTAATGCATCATGAATCAGATTTTAAAAAGAAAAGTATTATGATATTTAGTAGTAGTATTATTATTGTTATTGTTAAAAAATATTATATTATTAATCAATATTTAGTTGTAAAAATAATGTATATAAATTCACATATACCTTTATTCCATGTGTCATTTTGTATCACCATCATGATTACATCCGTGTCAACAATCCTATCACCAACCAACTTTTATTCCCTCCATCATCAATTTGTATCGTCATCATGGTTACATCGGTGTCAACGATCCCATCACCAATCGATGATGATATTATTATATCATGATTTTATGAAAAATATATATTTGGTGAATCACACAATTAACAACCTTACAATTAAATATATTTTCTTATAAATGAGAACCATAAAAATATGAGGTGCTCTATACCTATTGTAGCTATATATTTATTTTTTTGTATTATCATTGTAAACTAAATTAAGTGACAGATGACTGACATCCATTTTACAAGTGAGATATCCTAGTTGGGAGATTTACCTAGAGGCTGAAGTGTTGGATCGAGACAACCAAAATAAGCATTACCAAAAAGAAATATGATTTAATTTGATCGACACAAAGGAGATGAGCTTGAGCTTATCCTGATAGTTCTTTCAAGCAATCATATTTCTAGAGGGAACTAATGTTAATTATCCTAATTTAGAATGAGTGATAGATAAAATTTCTTAGCAAAGAATATGTGAAATTTTGTTTGAGAATGACACGGTGGAAACACATGTTATGTCAAGTGTCACCATGTGAGAGATTAATCATAGAAAATTTTGCTCCTCTTGAGGTTACTTGACACCAAATGTGGTAAGATCCAAGATGAGGTCAGTTCAAGGGTTGAAAGATGTTGCACTTGGAGAGGTTCTCCATGTGTTCTCACTTGAGACATTTGTGGGTTAAATACGATTTGATTGTTACCTAATCGTGTGAACTCTTCGGTCCAAATGTGATTGGGAATGACAAGCAACAACTCCATTTTTTTTTTCTTGGTAAGAAGTCATACTTTCATATGATTGATTAGATCGTAGTTATTACGATCAAATCTGATAAATCAATCCATCCAAATTACGATTAAAGTTCGATTGATCTTACCATTCAACTAGTGATCCGATGATCTAACAAGGCTTGATTCGAGTAATTTATAAGGATTTTAATACGTAGGAGCCATATTAATTTTGGCCAAGCAAGATGGGCTCTCTCGCCTATGATGCTTCATTTATCACGAGAGAGAGAGAGAATGATAGAGGAAGGGAAGGAAGATGAACTTAAACCTAATGCATTGTCATTTTTCGGGAGATCACCATCATCTACTCTTGATGTTTCACAATTGAAGATGTTGGCGCATGATGTGATCTTTTGTTGGCTTGTGAAGAGAGTCCGTCCAATCAAATGATATCTTAGTCTTTTTCTCTCTCAGTCTTAAACTAAAGGCCGTCGTTGAGATCATGCCAACCTCACCTTTACGTCAATAAATACGTCACAGTCACCATAAATTATTTGCATATTTGATGAGCGTATTCGATTCCTTGTGATTCGTGCCACTCGCTTGATCAGATCTCGTTCCTAGATATGGTATTAAGTAACATTACCAAAATTGATCCATTCTTGTTTTTAATTCATTGATAATTTAAATGATGGAGTATCCATGAATTTATACGATGTTATTAGTGCAAATTTTGACTCGTGGAATCATTACGTAAGGAGTTCAAAACTTTTTATAGGAGGAGCATTGAGAAATAATTAAATTAAAGTGAAGTATCGATATGACGTGCTCTCGAATTATCTACGTGTCACGTCCCTTAGGCAGAGCAACTGACGGCAGCAGTTATGATGTCACTGCAATGGTGCGCAATGCAGCTTTGTTACACTTTGGTAGCAGAGAGTCAATGTAAGACTGTGTACCGTCCAGCAGCAATGGCGATGAACGACGGAAGCGAGCCTCTCATACACAGACCTCGAACGCAGACGAGCGTCGGCTCGAAGCTTAAGCTAAAAGCCAGAAGTCCTTGTGCCGCTTGGTGGTGATCAAGTAGCCGCCGCCTCTGCTGCTCTTCCTCCTCACGGCCGCAGCCATGCAAGCGGCGTTCCGAACGCAGTAGTCGACGGTGTCGCCTCCGCCGGCCTTGTTGCCTGCCCACGCCGTGATCAATCGCCACGCCATGGAGCGGTGCTTCTGCCCCATGACGAGCAGGGAGGCGCCCTGCTTCCTCGCCTCTTCCAGGATCGCTGGCCCTCGTTCTTCCCCTTCCCCTTCCACCACCGCCATCTCAACCTGCACCTGAGAGAACATGTGGTTCCATGCATAACGCCGGAGATGATGATTTGATTCCTTCCCGTGTTCGCATCTTACCTCAGGTTTGTTCGCTCGGCAAATGCTCTTCATGGCATGCAGGAGCTCCAAGCCTTTTGGATCTCTCTCCCTCTGCAATCTCTCACCTGCCAAAGAAACAAGAAGACTCAATTGTTTCCACCTCTGGAACGCATTCGTTGCTGAAGCAAGCAAGAACCGCCATTTCCGAACCTTTCCCGTGCTTACAGAGAGGCCTCACGGTCTGAACCAGGACGACGCTGTCGTCGCTACGGACCGAGTGCGACAGCGCCCATTGCAGAGCAGCCTTGGCCTCGGGGCTCCGGTCGACGACGACCATGATCCTCCGACCGCCCTCCGTCGCTTGCTTAGCTCCACCCACCATCAGCTTCTCACGGTAGAGAAGCTTCGGTTTGATCGGCGGCCGGGATGGGAGCTTGACGCGAGTGGCGACACTGCTCAAGCAGAATCCCGGTAGCCTCGTGCTGGTCCTCCCCATTGATCCGAGATGATCCTTTGCTGCAAAACTGAGGAGGAGGACTCTCACTCTTACTTTCCTCCTCATGTCCTACATATCCTTCCGCATGGATGGCATCAAAGTGTTGGGTAAATGCACGCTTAAGCCTGACATGAATCATGAGCATCCTGGTTTAGAGTTCAGCAGCAGAACAGAGTAGAGACAGAGGCGTTGGATTAAGGAACGAGGATCTAAGAGGAGGAACCGACAGATGTACTGGGGGACGGAGAAACTTCAATGCAGGATCCTGCACGAATCCACCCCATTCAAATCTTTCACATGTCCGAAAGATGCGAGCATTCAACCTCATGATTATTTATGTACAGTGATGTACTACAACATTTTTATGTTCGATGTTGTCGTCTGGTGCATGTGATCTGACAACATTTTGGGGTTGACAAGAGAAGGTCTACTGCTGCATTTTTTTTTTTTTTTTTTTTTTTTTTATAGCTGAGAAACTCGAAGAGATAAATAAATAAAAAAGGAGGAAAAAAGACTGTTTGTGAGATGAAGAACTTCCAAGAATAATTGTCCATTTTTTTCACATTTCACTAAGTTAAGATTTGTGAGAATGGGAATACACTGCCAAAAATAAGATATTCCATCCGCTAGTTTCTTTCATCTTGATTGTTATGTACAATAGTTGATATGACACAGTGAACAATATCAAGATGCCTGGCAGAAACCACAATTGTGATCTCTTATTCAATCATAATATGGAGAATCCTCTATTTTTCTCTTTATTTTCTGTTCTAGTAAATATTAATAGTTTTTACAACTCTGTTTTGATCAACTTCTCAGTGTGATGCAGCATATATTAGTAAACTAGCTATTGATGGTATCTTATTAGTGTTAGTCTGACAGAACATTGTTGCACTGATACAGAAATATTAGAGGATGAAAGCTATACAGCTGTTTCAATTGATGTTAAACTTATAATCTCTACTAATAAAAAGATTTGGTGGGTAAGAGATTCAAACTCGGACAGCATCAGACTTTGCAATGATGAGATTAAAATGACAACTTAATTTAAACTCTATAATAACTGTTTTCCACAAAAATTGATAGAGCAAAACCTAATCCAACTTGCATCAAAGTAATCTTTGCAAGTAAGGGAGATATGACAAGCAACAACACAATTGCAGAGTTGCATCAAAGTTTGATGTCAAAAAGTGGAAACCCTTAAAAGCTGAAGAAAGCATGCTAAGATCATGGACTTGTGGTCACAGTGTTGAATCACATCTTGTTTTTCTGCTTAAGCTTCTGCTAATGCACCCATCACGAAATGCAGCAGCAAAAATTATATAAAAACCTTAGTAGCCTTCATGCTATGATTATTCGATCGTATATGCCAATAAGCTAGCTAGTGATACAAATTGTTGTTTCAGCATAACACACTCACAGAAGGATAATTTTGTTGTCCTCTTAGTTCTTTCGGATCAAAGCAGAAGATTGGAGAAGACAGGTAATTAGGACTGATAAACCATGACAAAGAATGTATCTGCACATAAAACAGTCCATGAAGTAGCATTGAAGATATGGGTTTTCAGATCCATGCTGCATCGAAACCATTGACATTCAGCGACATGGTTCCTCCACCAGATGGATCAGTAGAAGCTTGACTTAATCTGCAATGCAAGATCACAAGGGAAGCTTTGAAACCACGATCTTGTTTAGTAGATTGTGTAGATTCACCAAGTAATTTCAAGAGTGAGCATTACCCAATTTGCAGTGAAGGGTGGCACACCAGAGGCTCAAAGAACTTTTCTGGCTGAGAAGGAGGCTCATTGATACAGTTACTGGCACGAATCTGCGACGGAAGTCGGATCGAATTCTCTGCATCAACTTCTTGCAACTATGATTAAGAAACCAAAAAAAAAAAAAAAACAAAGGATCAGTACAGTAACCATGGTTGTCATTTCTGATAAAAGATGATTATTGTGCTAAAAATAAAAAGAGGGATCCTTTGATTGAAATTTGGAGAAATGACAGAACAATCAAAAGGTACTAAGTGTCATCCATTAGAGCATGTTTTAGATGACATTAAACAGAAGTGGAGGATTGGAGGGAGTGCAACACACTGTTTTGAGGATGTCTTCTTTGTGATCAATCTCTCCTGTGTTTCATGTACACTAATTCCAAAGATGAAAAACAAAAGACTAACTTTGAACAGAAAGAAAAAGTAAGATGAATACTAGTGAAAATTGAAACATCAAAAACAAAGATATAACTATTTAGATAGGATTATACTTCCATTCAAAAATCAAAATTGAAGAGTGCAACAATCATATTTAGTTGACGACCAAAAAGCTAAATGCGACTAAGATAGATCTTACCAGAAACAGGAAGTTATCGGAAAGAACTGGTTCTTGAAGCTTGCTAGAATCATATCCATAAGCAAGCCAAGATGATACTCTAAAACTTAATCTTAAAAAAGAAGAAAGGCATGAAAAAGGCAGTGCATTCGCCGCCAAGAAGCAGGAACATCGGATGATGAATATATTGTTACATCAAAGATTTCAATATTAAAGATTGGCCAAAATCATTAATTTTGACTGAAAACACAAAGGTCCATTATCAGGAACCTTTTGCCTTACCTTCCTTCTTAAGGTTTTATTAGATTCCAGCAACATTTGTTCCTGCACAAAGATAAATTGGTTAAACCGAAAACATACATTACTGATCATGCAAATCGATATCAATCCATCCATAATACTGTCTGGAGAAAATTATTACCTCACGTTTAAGACTCGTTAACTGGTCGATAATTACTTGGGTCTGAAAGTATAGACAGAAGCATTACTAAGCATATGTTAATGATATCCTCTTAACTTTTAAGCTGCATAATATTTCTTTTACATTATTTGAAGACCATTTTATATCACAAGCATGAAAACTCGCGATAGAAGAAGAAAATGACATTTAAAACTCTATTACAAGTGTTAGATTCTGAAAAATGACAGATGACCTTCTATTATTTCTCGGATATTGCGACTCTTACAACATCATCATGTGGTGTACTTGTCATGACAATGAACTCATAATGCAATCTTTTTTGCAACACTCCAATACATAAGCGATTTTGGATTGATTGCTTCGTATTTACTTGTTGAGTACCTTTGTTGATCTGATGAGCCTTAGAGACATCTCTATTTGATCGTCAAGTTGATCAAGCTCCTTAATGTTAAGGGTATCTAAATCTTCACCAAGGAGGTTCCTTCATCGACATGGTTAGTATATCATTAATTAACATTTGCTCCATGTTGATATGACAATAATGAACTTATAATTCAGCAAAGAATATATAAAAAAAAAATCTTCATCGAGATGGAGAGTATCGAAGACTACTTCTGAGAATGTTGCAGATACCCGACATGCGTTTTCAGCTTCAAGTATTCCTGATAACAAGTCTGCTTTAGAACAGAAAACCAAAAACATTGTTAGGATTGCATGGTTAAGCGTAATTGCAGTTGTTTAAATGCATACTTTGGCTAAACTAAACAATTAGAATTAGAAATGTATATAGTGCTGATCGAGAGAACAATTTCATCTTTTTGCATCTCAGATTATATGAAGCTTATGCATCAAAAACCAGAATAATCATTAATATCGATCTAGCGAAACATGTTTAGACGAAAAATCAACTCTAAATATGACACAGATCCATTGTGCACGAGCATGAAAAAGGTGGAATAATCACTTTTCGCATGAAGGCATTAATGATCTTAAAGATTAACACAACAATTAGTGGTAAAGAGCTTAATCAGCAAATACTGACTTTTGAATAGAGTTTTTGGCTTCTAAGAGGCCTTTCAAATCAAGCTAAGAATTTGGCATGGAAAATAATCCTATGATACGATAAGGAACCGAATAACTGATTCTTTAAAAGATATCGAAACGTTATAATAAAATAATTTAAGATTGAAAATGCTTCATTAAACAAAAATAAATAAATTATGTGATTCTAAATAACTAAAAAATATATATTATAAATATGATTGAATTCTGATTATGATTATCAATCAATAGAAAAAAATTAATTATAGTAGAATTATTTAAGAGATAATCTTGATGGGAGGTATTCTCCTACTTATCCTCTACTCTTTTATAGACTTGAACTTTTAGGAACTAAATACACAATATAGAGATACATGAATAAATACGCAGATAAATAGATATACGAATACATGAATACCTCTATTCCCTAATCCATCAAGTCCTGTGAAGATCAAGAAGAGAAGAAAAGTTTAAGTCTAGTTCTTCTTGCATATTGACATCACTGTTAGCTTCGGATCCGAGGATGATATTTATAAAGATCATATAAAGGTTTTTTTTGGATAACATCTAAAGGTACCTATCATAAATCTGATATATTGTTATTTGATTTTAATATTAAATTTTTTTACATAACAGACATACATTATATTTTTTATACTTACAAATATTGAAAATGATGATATTTTGAAGATGATATCCTTGCAATCATAGAAAGCTGAAAAAGGGGAGAAAACTTTCCAGCTTTCGTCATGTAGAATTGTACATCTAATTTTCTTCATTTCTATGCATGAGTACCTAACCTAGTTTATTGTGCAAGGAACGTCACTATGAGCCCCAAAGAGCAGTTAGGGTATCAAAAGTTATACTTGGTTGCAGCTTCAGCTAAAGCAGTTCTTTTGGGGTCAAGTTACTGAAGGAAAGGGCAAGCGGAAGCACAGATCTCTAGAATGTAACAGGATTATATCACAACATATTTTCCCTTTTGAGTCAAATGAAGCATTTGTCAGCAATGCAAAGAGTTCAAAGAATATCGAAACTGGTTCTTGTCGAGGATAGAACAAGAGGTTTCATTACATCACAAGACATATAGTTTGCAGAGCAAAAATTACAGGTTCATCAAACAAAGTAAGCAAATGCTACATCAAGAAAACAATACAAAAAAGTACAGAAGCATGAAGAAGAATTCCAACAGTGAAGCTACTATGATCGAATTACCGGTGTATCATTTGTTGGAACCATGGATTCTGATGCATGGTGGCTGCACCTCCGGTACCTTTCGATTGTTTTGAGCAAGCTGTATCAAGTAGAAAAGAAATGCCATGTGATCACTGATCATAAGCTTAAATCACTTACCAAAATATTTGAGTTAAATTGATAATAATACACTATATAAGTCAATCTTAGTCCCGTCGACTTGAGCGTTACATGATGTTTAAATAACAATGAACACAAAGAAATCTAATGGTTGTTTCTGCCAAATTATGTGCAGAAATCCATTCTTTTATTCATTTACTTCACATAATCACCGATGTCTTAGAAAATCTTGATGAAAATTATCAGACATTTGGGATGATAGAACCAAGAGATAGAAAGAATATGAAAAGTCCAGAGAACTCAGGAGTGTTACATAAGACAGACTCAAGCAAGTCAGTGTCCTATGAATCGAGAAGAAGACTATGGAGAAAGCTTTCTGAATGATCAGTGTGCATATACACCTCCAGTAGAAAGCTTTATGCTTGTTATAGTGTGCACTAAACCTGGCATTGTCATATGCATTGGGAATGATCAGTGAGTAGAGAGGGTAAAGATCATTGGAATGCTGTGAAGTTGGATCCTTTCTTACACGAGGGAAAGAAACTTTGGAGTCCTCCAACATGTGAATGTAAGTTTTGCTGGATACGTAGGTTGCAGTCGGACCACATAATTCACCAGATTGCTGAGAGACAATACAAGGAACGATGGATAAGAAATGAAACATTTCATGCTAGAATGAATCATAGAGACATGAAATAGCATGATTTGTCGCGTCGCGGAAATAGAAAACAATCCCTTTGCAGAAGATCCATACTGATAGCAGTCACTTGTGGTAGAGATTTTATTGGCTTGATCTATTAATCCCTGTGTCAACAAGAGATCGTTAGATACAAAGCGTTGCCTAAGTGGAGATCACATCCCCAGAAGATCTTAAACCCACCTATAAAAATACTAATCTCGAGAGACACAGTCAATTATAGAGGGAAGTGAAATGCTTGGATATATCATATATAGCTTCAAGTTGATGCAGAACAGTGGTTTCTAGGAACAGAATTACGCATTTGAGGGTCTCTCTAGCTTAATGTGAAGTATCTAATTCGATATTATTCTTCTTTGTTGCTTCGTTTCTCTAGGAGTTCCTTCAATCTTTTTATGGGTAGCTTTATGTTGCTGTTTGATGCTATTTAACTCAAATAGCACCAATATAAAGATATCCCTGTGTTCTTTAGATGATCCAACATCTCGTGGTAGATGAAGAATCAAATCTTCAGCAATTGAAATGTGTGTCCCAATGCATGTGTATGTATATATATATATATATATATATATATATAACTTGGATTCAACCAAAGGGAGTTCATAGGGAAGAAAGCAAATTAAAGATGAGACAGATTGAGGAGATCTAACTGAAAGAATGGGATAAGCTTCCATAATTAAGGCTTTCAGTTCAGGATCTCTTGTTGGCTAGCTGCAGGGAATTCAGATAGCCGAGAAAGATCTCTTCGGCAGTAAAGATGGGATACGTGATGAGCTCCACCAAATCCACCATGATAAAAGACCATGTTTCCCGGCGGACCATAACATGGAGTGCTCGACGTAGGAAACTCAGATGAAACAGTACTAACCCTAAGATAATAGTACCATGAGAAGGTACCCTACTCGTTTCCTACCCAAATCTCCGTTTTCCTCGCCACCGAGCTGTCATTTCCTGCTTCGGTTCCAAAGAACATGTCCAAAGCCAAGATCATCAAAGAGAGTGACATGAAATTTGTGTAAGATCTGATGATGACGAAGGGGAGAGAGAGAGAGTTGAGGTGAAGAGGAGGGTTCCTTCGATCCCTTGGTGTGATTTGACGAGTCGGTGGAACGGCTCTCATCATGCGTCATGCGTACCTGGAGCTGCTGCAGAACTCGAAAAGCCTGCCGCGGCTGGAGAAGACGATGGCCGCCAGCTCGGCGTCGCAGAGGATGGATAGCTCGTAGGCCTTCTTGAGCAAGCCGTTCCTCCGCTTCGCGAACGTCACCTGCCTGTTGATCTTGTTCTCTATTCTCTTCAGCTCCACCCTCCCTCTCCCCATTATGCACGCAGATCTCTCTCTGCTCTTTGTTCTAGTTCAGCGTAGCTGACACTACTGCCTGCTTGCACCGATAGAAGAAGAAGAAGAAGAAGAAGAAGAAGAAGAAGAAGAAGAAGAAGAAGAAGAAGAAGAAGAAGAAAAGAAAGAGTGGTCTCTTTCTCTCCGTCGTTGCCTGCAATAATTCTGATGGTACACGGGGAGACCAAGAACATCACCGGGTCATTAACCTTCATGATGAACACGTGTCGAGATAACAAAGGCCGTGCATGCATGAGATTGCCACTGGGTTTGCAGCGTAATTACACGTCGATAAGTGTAGTTTCCTTGCCGCACTTAATGTAGCGTAAGAACAATCTTATTATGATGCAAAAGAAATGTTTCGTAAGGAAAAAACCGCGTTGATGAATTTATAGGTTGATATGATTAGGCGTTGTGTTCTTAGACTTGTCACTCTTGATTGATTGACAGATTGATTGGAGTAATCTTCCTGCAAACAATCTGATGCCTGCAATCGTGAAGCTAACATCATCTTAAGAACCCAAATTAACCAAGAAAACCAAGTCTGCCTGTAAGTAACTTCCGAGCCCAAGCATTTCGTGTGTCATGGAATGGATTGAGACGCGATGAAATGTTACCTCTGTTCAGTCTTTCCGAGGAAGGAGGCTGCAGTGACAGGGCAGCAGGAGGAACAGTGGGGGTGGTGGCAGCCCCTGGGACACGTTACGGCCCTCGGCTACCCGATGGTAAGGGACCCGCGGCGGAGGTCCAATCGGAGGCGAAGCTCGAGGCGGGCCCCCGTGCACTGTTCCTCGGTCCACAGTCCGCAGGCCACGTCATCGCTTCGCCAGTCGTCTTTTTCACGCATTCATCGTTTCGGGTACGGAAGTCGACGCTTCAGTCGTCGTCCAATTCGCCGGCACTCCCCACTCCTCGCCGAGACTTAAATCGCGACTCGTCATACGACTTTACGATGGCCGTAGGCAAATAATATCTTATATAAACTGACTCGGTAATTTCTCATTCAGACAACTTTGACGTCACAACTTAGTCCGAAGAGAGAACTGAGTCGTTCGTGACTTAGCTCGGAACACGTGTTACATGGGTCTTCGTGCCTCGCACCGTCACCTCCTCCGGCAGTCGGGTCTCATGATTGGACAGTGGGCATCGAATTACTACACCTCACCGACACTGCTATCCATCGTTCTCGTGTGTTTAAATGCTCTCTCTCTCTCTCTCTCTCTCTCTCTCTCTCTCTCTCTCTCTGCTGTTTCATTGTTGTGAGATTGAGATCGGATCATTGGAGCAAACGTGACAGACTCTATCTACTGCTAAGCCTCAACATCAAACATTAATGTGAGTGCTACAACATTAATGTTTTGTTTTATTTTATTTTTTTAAAAAAATATTTACAATTAAAAAACCCCTAAATTATACCTAAATTTTTTTTCATCTCTTACAGTGTTTTAGCCTATTATAATATTTTTAGAATGTTATGATATTTTGATCATCATAAAAAAATATTATAGAATCTACTGGAAAATAATATAAATGAGTAAAATAAAATTAAAACATACATGATACTATGATTTAAATAGATATTTATAATAATTTAAAAATAACTAAAAAATTAAAAATAAACTTGTTAAAATATTTTGATAATCACAATAAAAATACTATACAATCTACTCGAAAATATTGTAAATACTCACTTATAACCCTAACCAAACTAACTAAAAATCTAAAAACATAATATCTTAATAGCCTACTGACAACTAAAAAGACATAATACGATATCATTTATAGTATTTTTTTGATAATATTTATAGAATTTTTAGTATTTCAATAAAAATATTATAAATATTATTTAAAAATATTAGAAACGTGCTCATTGAAAATATTATAATAATTCAAAATTGGTAAAAATATATGAAAAAAAATTGATCAAAAATTTTTTAGGAATATTTTGAATATTTTTTAATTTAAGGGCACTATTAGGAAAAAAATAAAAGATGAGATACCAATTGAAAAATATCTAAAATATATATTTTTTTATGAAAATATTTTGTATATATATATATATATATAGAAAAATTGAAAATTTGCAGCTGAAAACACCGCAGGGTGATGACAGTGATAGAAGAGGAAAAGTTCCAAATTGCAAGGTGAGAGAACAGACAGGATGGCTTGTAAGGAAGGCAACGGTGACGAAGAATACATGTTTTTTTTGTTTCTGTTTTCATTTCTTTTGCTTTAGGTGGTCAAAACTTCAAATATTCATTTCTTTTGCCCTCGTCACAGTTCAATTGGAGTGAATTGAATCGAGTTAGTATCGAAACTAAATCGATTCGACAGTTTACTGATTTGAAATCAAACTGGAATTCGAACGATTCGATCAAATCAAAACCAATGTTTTCAGTTTCCATTCGAATCGACTATTATACGTGTATATGTTTGTATTAAAATATTTAAATGTAAGAATAATAATTTTAATTAGAAAAACCAACGAGTTAAACCAAAACCAGCAGACTGAGGTATGTTCGTATGGAGACATTGTCATTTGGTCATTCCACTTCAATTCCAAAGTTCTTTAGGCTGCCTCGTCGTCTTTTGATGCTTCAACTTCCCGGTGGTATAAAAAAATGTGCTGGAAGAAGAAGCCATGCATCTCAGAGGTGGCGTGGCTTCTGTCAGTCTGAGTCAGCTGCAGCAAAATGATGGCAAAATAAAGTGCGACTTTGTTGGCCACACATCGTCAAAGTCTATTGCTCGCTCATGCATCATACCGAGCAAACTCTACCGCTGAGGAACACTGATACCACCCCTCAGCTACTCTTATCGGTCTGTATAACACCTTCGTTCGATCCCTGTATTAGGTAATCCCTTAAAAAGTTTATAGATGTAAATATTAAAGACTAAGTAAAAATAAATATCAATATCGATGATGGGACAATGGAGATGACAAATGATGCCTTCACTCGAAATCGTTTCGATCCTGATAATGATAAGGATGATAAAAATGATAAGATAAAGAAAGAATAGTAAAAATAGAAATAGTGAGACAGAACGTCGAAGATGAAGACGATCAAGGATAAAGATGATAATTATTTAAAAAATTAAATTATTTTTTCGGAAAGAAAGGATGCTCTAAAAAATAAAAAGAAAATGAGAACGTTATTCAAAAATTTCTTAAAACTAAATTTTTTTTTCGAGAATTTATCCTGGAGATGATGAGAACAATAATTTTTTCCTTTGCCATCTGCCGGCATCTCTGCCCGACCGAGCACCGTGAGATGCAGCCAAGGTTCCCACGTGTGGGCTCCGCGTATTTGACCGATAGAACGAACTAAAGACGAGGCCAACCAGCGGCGAAGTGGGACCCGCCACAGACATCTATCGTAGCGGGTCGGGTCAACTCATGGTCCGCATCCATCCTCAAGACTCCGCGATCTGTCACGGGCTTCAAGTTGGGCTTCGAGTTGCGGGGACGAGCCCATCTAGCGCCCGAATCGGATCCTCTCCGATTACTGCGCGGATCCATCACACTATTCGGATTCTGAAGCCGATGAGCATATCGATGGACATAAAAAATCTCGTTTATCCGATTCGACAAATCGTGTAAGAATCCAAGACATGACCTCAATTTAGTTAACATGGTTGGCATCAATCAAGTAGCCAAAAATTAGGTGGTGGCTTTCAACTTAAATGCCATGACAAAATGGAAGGCTACTTTTATGGTTGAATAGGTTTCCGATTCGAATCCGCATACGAATATCTTATATATATCGTTTAATGTGTGGAAAGTAAATTAATTTAAATTCTTTAGCTATTGATCATAGATCATCTAACCTTGTATATATCATCCTAATGATCCTTATGTGTCGAATCAAGTGTCGAGTGAATCCTAACAAATATGAAAATAAGATTATCGTTGATGCTTTTCAAAAACAGAAGAATTTATTGTGATATAGATTTACGGAGTCAATTTTGTCATTTGACATCATAGTGAATTTTTTTTATTAATACAAAAAACCATGCTTCGGAAAATATAGCAATAGATAATTTTGTGGAGGTATATATAAAAATAAAACAATTTTAAAATAATTTTATATTTGGGCCCATGATTTTGATATATAAAGAAAGCCTCATTTTTTTCATTAAACATGAAAATGAAGAAATATGCTTGAAAAATATGGGCAAAGACAAATCTTAAAAAAGTGAAATACTTATTTAAATACAACATAAAACAATGTAGATTTACAAGTGATAAAGACGGTTTATTTGCTAAGCTAAACTAATTAGCACTTTCAAAATATGTATCAAACCTTTTATTTTTTATAAATAAATTTGATATATCATCATCTGTCAAAATTTAATATTTTATAATTGATCATCGTTACTGGACAAACACTATAAATGGAGTCTCCGAGCATGCTCCTAATGTAGTTTTGGAAGGATTATGATAATAAATTTTCGATACATTAAATTCTCATCGAACATATTACAAGTTTACTCCAATCAAATCACCCTACTTCAAATGTGATAAAATTCAAAATAAATGGATTAGATCGATTCAGTTTTGTCAATATGATAATCAAGATTGATATTAACAAAAGAAAATATATCTAAAGGGGTGTAGGCCTCATTCTCCCAGGTGGAGGCGGAAGATCACTCCTTTAGTTGTCCGTCAGATGTCTACGTATAGGTCGAAATCAGGAGAGAGATTTTTGACTTAACCCATCTGATGCTTAAGTTAGCAAGAGTTGAAGATGGAAGAGTTGGAGTATGTATATGAGGTCCAACCTCTAATGCTGTTTCTAGGGGTGACTTTTATATTTGTTCCCACGTGCAATCGTATGTAGCAGCTTTAATGATCCTTGATCGTCATTGTACACAAGTGTTTATGACTCATTAACGTCGCAGGTGGTCAGCTCGTGTGTTGGGTGCAGGCGTCATCTAATTTGCTCGATTCAGTCTCGTTCAACACTACTTCTCGCCTCTTGTGTGACCCGGTATATAGTTGCACCACCCCGTACAACCTCAAGCGAAGTGGGTGCAAGGTGATAGCGTCAGGCGGCTGGCTGGCCTAATGCTTATGGTGTTGAGTTGGCTCGGCACGACACATCGACTTAGGGATGCCATGTCGAGTCTGATATGGCAGCTGATGTGTTGCGTGAGGTGAATGCTAAAATATGCTGAGTCCTTGGTTCCATGCTGGTTGGGAAGTTCTCGGTAAGGATTGGTTGAGACATGCTTAGGCGGGCTAAGCGAGGTTTGCTCGACAGCGATGGTCGAGATAGGGTCGACGAAGGTTAGTTGGGACCTGGTTCTCAGCGATCAATCGTTTCTGAGGCAGATGGTGTCCCTCCGTTGGGGTGTCTGCTCGTTTCAATTTGGGGCGATGGATCGTTTGATGTAGGAGGCTTGGTTCGATTATTCTTTAAGCGAGAGAATGTATTTGCCGAGGGGTTAGGTTTGATAGAGTTGAAGCAGATAAATGGACGCCTGCAGGTGGGAAGCTTCACCTACGAGTGGGAAGTTCAAATTGTGGCGATTGCTGACGTGCCTTGACCTCTTCAATGTGCTGCTCTGTCATCCACTTTGAAGCTACATCTGCGAGTGGAACACTTTAATTTTGACAGCTACTAATGTGATTTGGCCTCATTTAATGTGGATCTCCTTAGGATCATGATGAGATGTCGCACCATCCCTCCTTCTCGGTCTTTCCCTTTGCGATGTCTCCTCCTTTCTCTATCTCGAGTCAAGTGAGGCCTGAGGATGCGACCTCTTCCTCGAGCGGTGCGAGGAACGAGGGAGAGTGTTCCCCCTCCATATCCTCATCCCCTTTGGATGAGAAGGCCATGCAGGCCCCAGAGGCCATGCTGAGAAACCACGACAAGGACTCAGTTATAGCTGAGTCTTTTTTTTGTCAAAGATCAAGTCTATATCTCACGTATCATCTATGAGCTACATGCTCCTCAAGTTGACCAATGGCCTTTTGACCCGCTCCCAAATGGGCTTGGTTTGTCAGTTGATGCCCTCGAGGCGGGGCTAAGGTTTCTTCTTCACCCGATGATTGTGTTGTACCTCCTTTTCGATGGTTTTATCGGTTGACATCGGGGTTTCTCCATGCGGTGTCTTTTGTAGTCCTCGTGCTTCCCGACCACCAACGCCTTGATCACTATATTGGTTGGCTCGTTGGAGCATTTCTAGGACAATCGTTGGTGGCCTCTCGATTAATGATCAAAAGAACCTGGATGGATATAGTCCCATCAAGAATACCTGCATAATCAGAGAAGGATGAGCATCGGGGACCGCCTTGATTTCAGCGGTGAAGCGGGTGAGAAAGTGGGAAAGGGGCTCATCATCCTTCTGGCTCAAGCCGAGAAGTACGACCACAGATGGATTAATGCTAGTCATAGGTGCCCTGCAAGTCATTCATGTGAGTGATGACATGTGTGACATAATACACAGTCTTTTTACTTATTATTATTATTGCATTTTCTCACTTTATATTGCTTGTTGCATGAATATATTATGATGTCTATGGATCTATACAATGAGAATCAAATTGTGATGAGATCACGATAATGAGACTGATTCACCTTTAAATTCACACCATAAATAATCCTGGTCATAGGTTATTCGAGAGGGACATTGAGATAACTGGATAGACTGGTGTGCTATATACCCATCCATATGATAGAGACAATTGGTCTCATAGTTGTTTGTGTGGGGACACTAGGGCTACAGTACAAGTGCTCATTGGAGAATGAGTTCATTAATTGATCTACTCACGGAATGCTGGATGGTTAATGATACCTTATTATCAAACAACAATTCTATTATCCCAGTGATATACTTGGTACTTAGACTTGAGATACTAAGGATGTCTTCTATGAGTACTCCACTCTTTGATACTGGACTTATAGGCCTGAAAGTTTCAGATCTACCACAACCGATTTTTGAGAGTAACAACCAATCTTATAAGGACTATTGAGTGTCGATAGAGGATCATTCACTCTCAATGTCATGACAGAAAAATCTCATGTATTCTTGCTTAGACAAATCCCTAGCCAGGGTCATTCGGATTGAAAGAGAAATATTTCTCCGAGAGAATCTAATTAGAGCGAGACTTGAGTAGAAACTGTATGGGCCTAACAGTACCATACTCGGTATAAGGTCTCTGGGGTATTAGATGAACGAGAGACTATAGATACATAGTAATTGAGGACAGACAGGTCTAATGGATTGAATTCCCCTGTATCGTCTGGGGACTGCGACATAGTGGCCAAGTATGTCTGCAGTCGATGAGTTGAGTGAATTATTATGAAGATAATAATTCATTGAGCTAGAAGGAGTTCTGACAAGTATGACTCACGGCCAGCTTGATATTAGGCTTAGAGGGTCACACACATATGATAGGCGTTACAACGAGTAGATGTTCGAATATAAGATATCCGCTGAAACCCTTATCTTATTGGATATCCAATAAGCCCCTGAATTATTGGATCATATGAATGAGATTCAATAAGAGCTAATAAGAGATTATTGGATAGAGATACACTAATTTAAGAGGCTTAGGTAGTTGGATGAAGATCCAATACCCAATAGGATAGGATCCATTAGGGTTAAGTTGACAATGGCCTCTATAAATAGGAGGGAACCAAACACCTATAGGCTAGAAGTTTCTTGGTTGCCACCTCCTATTCTTCTCTCCCCTTCTCCTCCTTAGATAGCATATGTGGAGATTTGGGCAACGATTCGAGGAGTGTCGTCGCAGCCCTACTGTGTGAATCACCGCTAAAGAGGACACTTAACCTCCTTTATCCTCTCTTATAGATATATAGGAATTCAGGTATATACGATCTCCCTAGGTAACATAACTTCTCATGCGTGGTTTTCAGTTGCATGAATTTTGCGCACCAATCTTCGTACGATGATGAACACCTTTTTGAAAAATTTAGGATTTTTATTTTCTGTTCTTCCACTATGCATGTGATGTCGCCCCTAGATTTTAATATAGTGGTATCAAAGCTAGGTTGTTCATGCGAAAGATTGGTTTTGAACTACATGTGTTGTGTTTTAGGAAGACTTTCAACGTCAAAATCGTTGACACAAAAGGGGAGAAAGGGCAGCAACTGTTGCTACCCTTATTGCCCTCGTAGGTTGGCCAATGGCTGCTTACAACCTTAGCCAAGGCTAAGGTCTGGCCACTTGCGACCGATAGGCAATTGCACGGGCGGCGCTTGCGAGTGCTACGCTCATTGGTAGAGGCTCCTGTGAGGCCAGCACAGCTTGCGAGCGTTGTGCCCGTAAGGGCGCCTGCCCACGGAGGTAACACAACCTGCGGGTTGTTGCAGCGTTGCCTACGGGCGTTGCACCCACCGGCTGAATCGCCCGTAGGCACAGTAGCGCTCATAAGGGCGACGCTCGCTCGTGGGCAAAGGCCCCTTCGCTACGGTAGCGCTGCCCGTAAGTAGGGGTGTGCTCACTTGTAGAGGGTCACCACTGGTAGGGTGGCAATGGTCGCAATAAGCAAGAGGCGATTAGGGCATTTTGGGGGCAAAGGATAATTTTGCCCCTTAGAATTTGAGAAATTTTAGATTTTATCTATTTTTAAATTACCAAAATACCCCTCATAATTCAAAAAAAATCTTGCATGTCCCCATTTTCAAAAAATATTAGTTAATTAAAAGGTTTAATTAATTATTATTATCATATAGTAGTCTTATATTATGATATATACATGTGATGTATCATGTCGACAGATGATCATGAATCGTGTGATGTGTGTACATGTGATTATTATTATTATTGAGGCCTGTGAGCCTCCAATTTATTTCTCATTCATTGGTGGGCTTGCGTGCTTGTGATTAAGTTATAATTACACGAAGAGGCATAGTAGGAGCGTAGAAGCGATAGCAAGACCCACGAGGTCGAGACGGATGATCGTGACACATGGAGATGCGTCGAGATGCCGACGGAACCGAGGAGGATGAGATGGACGATCACAGGGCATGAAGATGCACCGCTGCATATATAGATCTTGATGTAAGTGATTAGGCCCATTGGCTTGGGCTTGATCTCATTAAACTATGGTCCATAATCATCTGGTGTGATTGCTTATACATATACTAGATATGTATATATATTTGCATGCGATGTAGATATATATTAAATATATATGTGTGTGACATATCATATTAGAAGACCAAATCAAAATCTCATCTCTTGATAATATTAAGTCGATAAACGTGAGGCAATTAGATTGACCCACGTGACCTTCCATCGTTATAGGTAGGGACTAATTCTCGACGTAGGTTGAGTTAGTCAAGTCCCTCGAGACTCACCTATATCGCTATTTGCTATCTTGCCTATGACATAGAGATGTCACCGGTGACCTGAGGACATGGTATGCTTGATCGAGTTCATCGAGGGTATAGCATCAAATCAGACTCATCTTGTAACAATGGTATTGACTTAACCAAACATCATGGTTGGTCGAGTCTCTCGAGACCATGGTGGTTCGGAGGCCGAACAGGACAAGAATCATAAGGAGTTGTGATCGACAAGAGTTGTCTACATTTACGGGCTTAGCGTAATTGGGAGTCCCTTGAGATTACGTTAAGACACTGATTGGATCCCGATCCCCACTAGAGATCTACTAGGGGTCTCTGATTCACATACTGGAGGGAGTTATGTGTTTCACGAGAAAATAGTGGGACTAGATTAAGATAGAAGTCAATATCTTATTTATTTATTTGTAAAATTTACATGTTATTTATTTCTGTTGCATCTTTATTTTTAGAAAATGTCACTTTCAAATCCCTTACATGGTATACTTGATGTCAACCGTCTCACTGGTCCGAATTATACGAATTGGATCTGCAACTTGAGAATTATTCTCATGATAGAGAAAATCATGTATATCCTTGATACAGTGATGCCTATGATCTAGGAAGGGGCAAGCGAGGATAAGATCGCTTGCTATGTGAAGTATATAGATGACTCCACTCTTGCTCATTGTTACATGTTGGGCTCCATGACTCCTGCGTTACAAAGATAATATGAAAAGATGGATGCCAAATCCATTCTCCTATATGTCCGCAAACTGTTTGAGGAACAAGGAAGGACTCAGTGATATGTGATATCCAAGAGCATTTTTCGCGCTAGAATGACTAAGGAGACATCGGTTCAGAACCATATCCTAAAGATGATTGAGTGGATAGAGAAACTCACAGGTCTAGGAATGGTCATAGAGAATAACCTGTGTATAGATCTTGTGCTTTAGTCTCTATCAAATTCTTTTTCACTGTTCATAATGAATTTTAATATGAATAAGCTTGAGGTGACTCTCATTGAGCTCCTTAATATGTTGAGGGAGGCAAATAGTACTATTAAGAAAGAGAAGCCAGTTTTCTATACTAGTGAGATCAGAAAGAAAAGGAAGGCAAAAAAGTTCCTTAAGAAGGGAAAGGGCAAGGGCAGACCGGGCAAGATAAAGATTGCTATAAAAGACCCGACAAAGGACAAAGGGCAATGCTTCCATTACAACAAAGATGGGTACTAGAAGAGAAACTACAAAGAGTACCTTATAGAGAGGGCGAAATAGAAGCTTGGAGAAGCTTCAAGTATATTCATGATTAGTCTCTATTTGTCAAACTCTTATGATAACACATGGGTATTGGATACCGGTAGTGCTTATCATATTTGTAATTCGTTGTAGGTTCTAGCAAGACTTAGAAGATTGGCGAGAGGTGAGATGGACCTTAAGATGGGCAATGGAGCAAAAGTTCCTATAGTAGCTATTGGTGAGGTTGCCCTACATCTATCTAATGGAGCTATTATTGCATTGGATGTATGCTATTTTGTTCCTTCTATTATCAAAAATATTATTTTCATTTCATGTTTGATAGTTAATGGATATAAATTAGTTTTTGAGAATAATGATTGTTCAATATTATTAGATGATGAGATCATCACGAGAGGAACATTGCATAATGGTTTGTTTGTGCTAAACACTTCTCCACATATCATAAATATAAGTGTGTTCAAGAGGAAACGAGATAAGGTAAACAATGCATACTTGTAGCATTGTAGGCTAGGTCACATCCATAAGGGAATGATTCAAAAGTTGTTAAAGGATGAATATTTAGATCCATTCGACTAAGTCATATGCAACTTGCGAGCCTTGCCTTAGTGGAAAACTGACCAACTCTCCATTTAGTTGAACTGGAGAGAGAGCCACTGAGCTGTTGGAACTCATACATAGTGATGTATGTGGACCCATGTCAACTCATGTCATAAGTGGTTGCTCCTATTTTATTACTTTTACTGATAATTTCTCAAGGTATGGATATGTGTACTTGATGAAGTACAAGTCCGATGTGTTTGAGAAATTCAGAGAGTATAAGAATGAAGTGGAGAACCAGACTGGAAAGAGTATCAAGACACTTCGATCAGATCGAGAAGATAAGTACTTGAGTACAGAGTTCACCCAATTCCTCAAGGACTATGTGATTCTATCCTACTGGACACCTCCTTATACATCTTAGCTCAATGGTGTATCTGAAAGGAAGGATTGTATGCTGTTAAACATGGTGCAGTCCATGATGATCTTCGCTGATCTACCTGTCTTATTCTGGATATACGCCCTAGAGACCACAGCTTACTTTCTAAATAGAGTTCCAACTAAGTCAGTAGTATCTACACCATATAAGATATGAAAATGGAAGAAACCTAATATTAAGGTTATTAAATTTGGGATGTCATGCCCACGTTAAAAGATACAACCTCGATAAGTTAGAATCTAGGATAGAACGATGCAAGTTCGTGGGATACCCTAAGGAAACTTGTGGATATTATTTCTATCATATCGATGATCAAAAGGTCTTTGTAGCCAAGAGAGTAATGTTCCTTGAGAAGGAATACATTCTGGGCAGAGACAGTGGGAGCATGATAGAGTTGAGAAAGGTTAGAGAACCTAGCTCAAGCACCACTCCACAGCACGAGTCTATTCAGGTACCTAACGCATAAATTCTAACTTTACATAGGTTCGATAGAGTATCCCATCCTCCTGAAAGATATGTAAGACATATCAAAGGAGAGGATATTGAGGATATTAATCCTCAGACCTACGAGGAGGCTATTATGAGTATAGACTCCGGGAAGTGGCAAGAAGTCATGAATTCTAAGATGTATTCTATGTACTCCAACAAGATTTGGAACCTAGTTGAAGCACCCGAGGGTATTATACCCATCGGTTGCAAGTGGATCTTCAAGAAGAAGATTAGAGTAGATAGAAAAGTAGAGACCTAAAAAGCAAGGCTAGTGGCTAAGGGGTATCATCAAAGGTAGACTATGTCGAAACCTTCTCACCCGTAGCCATGCTAAAATCCATCCGAATTCCGTTGGCTATTGCAGCATATTATGATTATGAGTTATGACAAATGAACGTGAAAATCATGTTTCTCAATGGCAACCATGAGGAGGTATATATGATACAGCCTTGGGGATTTGTGTCCAAGGACTGCCTAGATGAGGTATGTAGATTACTTAGATCTATTTATGAACTGAAGCAAGCTTTCCGAAGTTGGAACATAAGATTTGATGAGGTGATTAGATCTTATGACTTCGTTAAGAACAAGATGAGCCTTGTGTGTACAGAAAGGTAAGTGGGAGCGCTATCATATTCTTGGTATTATATGTGGATGACATCCTAATCATTGGGAATGATGTAGGAGTGCTATCTATAGTAAAGGCTTCGTTATCTAGACACTTCTCCATGAAGGACTTAGGGGAAGCATTGTATATTTTGGGGATTTGGATCTATAGAGATAGATCTAAGAGGATGCTTGACTTGTCCTAGTCCAGGTATATAGATACTATTGTCAAAAGGTTTGACATGAAAAATTTCAAGAGAGATCTCATATCGATGAGACATGAGATATTGCTTTCTAAGAATATGTCCCCAAATACTCTTAAAGAAAGGGCAAACATAGATAGGTTACCCTATATCTTAGTGATAGGATCTATCATGTATGTCATGCAATGTACCAAGCCTGATATAGTGTATGCTCTGAGTGTCATGAGTATGTATCAAGCAGATTCAGGCTTGGAGTACTCGAAAGTAATAAAGTGTATTCTTAAGTATTTGAGAATGACTAAGGATCTTTTACTAGTATATGGAGGTAGTAGCTTCAGGGTTGAAGGCTACACTTACTTGAGTTTCTAGTCCGATGTCGATGATATTAAGTATAATTCGGGGTATATGTTTATCCTGAATGGAGGAGTAGTATGTTGAAAGAGTTCCAAGCAAGGTACTATTGTTGACTTGACCACAGAGGCGAAGTACATTAATGTAGTAGAGGCAGTAAACGAGGGAATTTAGATAAAGAAGTTCATCACAGATTTGAGAGTTATATTAGGCAGCGATGAGTCGATTCCTTTATATTACGACATCAACGGGGTGATTGCTCAAATAAGGGACCCTGGGTCTCATTAGAAGTGTTCTGAGGATGTTCTAGCTTTTTAGAGAAACGTGGCCTGAGGATATGTAGTAGTGGAAAGAGTTCCATCTGAAGATAACATCACATATCCACTAACAAAGCCATTGTCTTAAATTATCTTTAATTGTCATAGGGGTCTGATGGGGATCAGACTCATAGGTGATTGACTTTAGCTCAAGTGAGAGATTGCTAGTCATAGGTGCCCTACAAGCCATTCACATGAGGGATGATACATGTGACATGATACACAATATTTTTTCTTATTATTATTGTAGTATTTTCTCACTTTATATTGCTTGTTGCATAAATATATTGTAATATCAATGGATCTGTGCAATGAGTATCAGATTGTAATGAGATCACAATAATGAGACCTTCACCTTTAAACATAAACCCTAAATAATCCTAGTCATATGTTACTCGAGAGGGACATTGAGATAACCGCACAGATTGGTGTGCTGTATATTCGTCCATATGATAGAGGCAGTTGGTCTCATAGTTGCTTGTGTGGGGATACTAGGGCAATAGTGTAGGTGCTCATTAGAGAATGAGTTCACTGATTGATTCACTCATGGAATGCTGGAGCACTCTACTTTTTGATACCGGACTTTGCTTGAAAGTTCCAAATCTAGCACAGTCGATCAATGGGAGTGGCAGCCAACCTTACAAAGACTATTGAGTGTCAATAGAGGATCATCAACTCTTAGTGTCATGAGAGGAATATCTCATATGTTCTTGCTTAGGTAAATCCCTGGCCAAGGTCATTTGGATTGAGAGAGAAAGAGTTCTCCCGGAGAATCCGATTAGAGTGAGACTCGAGTAGAAACTGTATGAGCCTGACAGTACCATGCCTAGTATATGATCTCTAGGATATTAGATGGATGATGGACTATAGATATATAGTAACTAAGGATAGACAGGTCCAATGGATTGGATTTCCCTGTATCGTCTAGGGACTACGACGTAGTGGCCTAGTACGTCCATAGTCGATGAGTCGAGTGAATTATTATAGAGATAATAATTCACCGAAACAGGAGTTTAAACATGTATAACTCATAGCCAGCTCGATATTAGACATAGAGGGTCACACATATATAGTAGACATTGCAACCAGTAGAAGTTCATATATAAGATATCTATTGGAGCCCCTATCTTATTGGATATCCAATAAGCCCTTGAATTATTGGATCATATGAATGAGATTCAATAAGAGCCAATAAGAGATTATTGGATAGAGATCCACTAATCTAATAGGCTTGGGAAGTTTGATGGAGATCTAATATTCAATAGGGTAGGATCCATTAGGGTTAAGTTGACAAGAGGGCCTCTATAAATAGGAGAAAACCAAACACCCTTAGACTAGAGGTTTCTTGGCTGCCACATTCTATTCTCCTCTCCCCTTCTCCTCCTTAGATAACAGGTGTGGAGATTTGGGCAACGATTCATGGAGCATCGTCGTAGCCCTGCTGTGTGGATCACCGCTAGAGATGAGGATGCTTGACCTCCTTTATCGTCTCCTACAGATCTGTAGGGATTTAGGGATATACGATCTCCCTAGGTAACATAACTATCTTACACGTGATTTTTAGGTTTGCAGATTTTGTGCACCAATTTTTGCATGACAATGAACACCTTTTTGATAAATTTGGGTTTTTTGTTTTCTGTTTTTCCGCTGTGCATGTGATGTCGCCCCTAGATTTCACTACACTTGGGTCAGGTGCTGGCCAAGAAGTTGAGCTCGAACTTTCTTGTGAGTTGAAAAAAGGATGAAACCAAAGAAGGCCTCAACCTGTTGTACCACATACAAGTTGGACCTTGGAGGGTGGTGGGGAAGGCTTGGCACATTAAAGCATCGAATGTGCTGTACAAAGCCATTTGGGCTCAGAGGGCGGTGACATGCTCCATCGGGTCGAAGCTGCCATCGTATGCCTCTAATGTCGGGAGGCAAAAATTAAGGGGAATCGACTTATCTTGGATCTTTGGGACAAAAGAGATCCCTTGAAGGTGTCTCCCCTATGTTCTTCCTTCAACTTGCGAAACTCTCTTTGGACCTCATTTAGGAGTCAGCTAACTAGTCATAGCTAAGCCCTAAAAGAGTTTGCTGAGTTAAATAGCAGAGTGTTTGGCTCTAGACAACTCATGGTGACCTATGGGGCCTCTGGGGTACTGTGCTTTGGCGTTAGTCTCCGCCCTCCTGACTGTTCTTCATTTGGTGGGCAAGTGTTCGCTGCTCAAGGTTGTCAATCAACCATGGGAGGGTCCTAAGGCATAAGGGAGAGAGTTGGTGGGGCCGTAGGCATGGGTAGTTGTGGCGATGCTATCAATTGAGCAAGTTGGGGGATGAGGGGAATGATGGTTTGCTTCATCCCAATCAAAGCTTGGACTTGATGGGTGAGGCTGAGGAATGCCTTAGTAGAGACGATGAGATGTCCCATGCTCCCTGTAAGGGGAGAAAGCCCGGGGTTGTGAAGCAACCTCCAGTAGCGACTCGGGGTCTATGATACAGCATTTCCATCTGCATGCAGAGGGAGGGGGAGCTATCCCTCGAGACCGAAAGTGGAGGGGGTTGCATGCGTCTCTTCTCTGGGACGTTCACCAAGGTTGGTCGACGGTTGGCGTTCTTATGACATGGGCCCTCCTTCTAGCACCAAAAAATATTTTGTACCTTTATGCTGTGGCCGAGGTGTTAGCATGGCTGGGCCCATCTCGAGTGTGCAAGATCACCAGCACAATCTTTGAGCTAGAGCATGTTAACCCGAGGTCTGGTTGAGGGGGCGTAGGCCTCGTTCTCCCAAGTGGAGGCTAAAGATCACTCTTTTAGCTGTCCCTCAAGTACCTACACACAGGTCAAAATCAGGAGGGGGATTCCCGACTCGATCCCTCTAACGCTTAAGTTAGCAAGAGTTGGAGACAAGAGAGTTGGAGTGTGTGTATGAGGTTTGACCCAGCATGATTCCTGGGGGTGGCTTTTATATCTATTCCTGCATACGTATGTAGCAACTTTAATAATTCTCGATCATCATCGTACATGGGTGTTTAATGCCCGCTGACGTCGTAGGTGGTCGACCCGTGCGTTGGGTGCAGACGCCGTCTGATATGCTCGATTCAGTCTCGTTTAACGTTGCTTCCAACCTCATGTGTGACCCGATACATGGTCACGTCGCCCCGTACAACCTCGAGCAGAGTGAGTACAAGGGGATGGTGTCAGACGACTGATTAGCCTCAGGCTCATGGTGTCAAGTTGGCTCGGTGTGACACGTCAGCTTAGGGACACCACGTCGAGTTTGTGGTAGCCGATGTGTTACGTGAGATGAATATCAAAATATGTTATATTAATATGCATGTATGACGCATGATAAAATAAATAACACGAAAAAATATGAAAGATAGGAAAAAGCAAAACATATATTAAGGTCCATCCTAAGCATTAGTGTGGTCCATTGGACCACTGGCTACCATGTAAAGGCAACGTGCCACTTCCCATGCATCTTTTGGAAACCCACCACAATCTGTACTATTTCCTTTGGTCTTAAGAAGTTATGATGATCACTGTGATATCTATCCCTTCTGTCTCGGTGAAGAACACAAGGGTGCAGGTCGAAGACAAGTTATCACAACGGATCACAGTGGATTGTTCGCAGTTAATACATAATGACATCTGAACATTGATGAGGGGAAGACAAAGGTTTTAATGGATGTGACACATATACCTAAGATATGTGATGGAAGTGATCAGGATTTCTAGATAAAGATGGAGCTGCGATGGTCACTAAGACATGATGTAAATCTCCTTATCTGTTGTTATGTGTAGTAGATAAAAGAAGAGTTGCTTTCAACAAATACTATTACTAGCGCTGTTGGAAGCCTAAGCTGAGAGTATTCAGCATATTCGAGTCTTATGAACATGTAATTTCTCATTAACTAAGTTCAGTTCCACATGTGATAGCATAAATGATTAATGTTCTCATTTATCATTATTAAGCATCAGAACATAAGCAACAGTATCATATCTCATCTGCCAGATAAGACTTTAAATGACTTGGTAACTGCAGATAGGTTTTCTGAGATAATTTAGTGCTTTTAGAAGCATCAAGTATGCATGAATGATGCATCTATTTGCAATATATGATAGAAATCTTAATGATAGAATGCTATGATGGAATGTGTGCCATGCTTTGTATATATAACTGCTAGTATGCAGCAATGGAGTACAATTGCAGCTGGAAATTTCACTCTCTCTCTCTCTCTCTCTCTCTCACACACACACACACACAACAATTCCTATATATAAATCTTCTTCTTCTACTTTCAAACACAGAAAAACTTTATATGCCACATCCAATACTTAAAAAGGCCAGCATTTCCAGTACATGGAGAAAAAGAACATCACTGAGTTGTGAGTAAACGCTGCTTATTCTTATGCTAGTGATCATGAGGGTGGTGCTTGAAGACACTACTGTTTTGTTGGAGAACCACCAAGTTAGGGATACCTGCATGCAGAGAAGTTCTTAGGGGGACACTTCCTGATGCTGGGCTTGCCATCTGAACGTGGCCATACTGCTTTGATTCCATGTTCTGCGCCATGTGTGATGCAAGTATCGCAATCGGGCGGTAACCATGAGGCGCTTCGGATTGAGCAAGAGAAGAGTAAGCATTTGGTGGCTCCAAATGATAGAAAGGACTGTAAGTGACTGCACTGTTCTCCAACACAACGCCATGGGTTTCCTTCAATGCTTCCTTTTCTTTGCTCCCCATAAGAACATCTAAACTGTTACTGACATATCTTGGCACAACGTTGCTGTTAAAGATATCAGCAGTTGCCAAACTAGATGATGATGCTAATCGATGAGCTTTATCTCTGGGAAGAAACTCACCATCATCAGGAACGGTGTGGCCAAAGAAAGCTGGAGTTGCCACAGACTGAGGGAACTGAGTGAGATCTCCTTGCAGCATTTCCAGTGGCGGAAGTTTGTCGATCTCATGCTGAGCAGCATTGATCAGCCAATCCACGACTTTGCTGGGTTGATTCAGACCAAGCTTATCCTGAAGGTCATACAGTTGGATTGCTGTGGGCACTGATAGCCTGATGCGTCGATCCCTTAAACCTCTTATAGTTGTCACCTTGCTGTGTCTATCTTTTCCTCCAAACGATCTTGACACTCGCACGATTCTTGGATTTCTGAGTGCCGACCATGCTCTCGAACTTGTTTGACCCTTATCATCAACACCTTGCTCGGTGAAAGCTTCTCCTTCTCTTGAGTTTTGGATCATCTTAAATCACTGTTTTCATCATCAGTTACTAGATAATTCATATATACTTCTTTCATCTAAATTGAAGAGAGAGAGAGAGAGAGAGAGAGAGAGAGAGAGAGAGAAATCTACTAGTGTTACTTGTCGAAATACATATGACAACTTATCTAGCTTGGATCTTTAAAAATCAAGTTATGTTAACTGGATCTTTAGAAATTAAAGATCAATATCATATGATTTAAGCAGCATATCAAGCATGCATCTACACAAAAGCAGAGATACAATTAAGATGCTGCTTATACACAGCATAAGCATAATAAATTTCTTTTTCTCACAATATATGAAGGGAGAGAGAGAGAGAGAGAGAGAGAGAGAGAGAAAGAAAGAGAGGAAAGCTGAATTTTGATTTATTTCTCAAAATTCTCAAGAAGAACAATTAAGAATTGAGGTCTTAGATTTTAGATACATAGATCTAAGACACCATATTACCTAAGCAAAATGAAAAGGATTATTTATGATTCCATCTTTCTCTAAAACGAGAGAAGAAGGCATACAAAGATCTCAATAAACTATTTCATATGCAAGAACTACCTTTTCTTAGTTCAATATAGTAACGAAGAAGAGTGAGAACAACTTAAGAACTCAAATTCTTCCAAAACTCAAAAATTAAGCTATCGGGGAAGAATCCGGGAGTCGGCAAACCCTCACCTCCGATTTGCTCCAGGTTTGCTCAGCCTTCATATTAGGTTGGACTTCATCTCGAAATTTTCAGGCAACTCCATCTTGATCTTGTTCAGATGCTTTGTTTGCAGGAACCCTAAAAAGAGAAAATAAAAAGGTGCAGCCCATTTGCAAACATGTGGTGGATATTTATGCCTATCAAGTTGATAGATAAGTCACTACTTTTATCCTTGTAGCTCAAGCATATCTAGCAACTACTGTTTCATCAACAGGGGTAATTTGGTCTGCTAAATGTATTTTTCATCATGTACAAACAATCTGTTTCAGAAGAGTCTCTATTCTTCAATCTGTACAGACAAAAGCATGATGAAAATGTTCAAATAGAGACATTTTCCTCGTGAATAGCTTGATAAGAAACATACATACATACATATGAATTATGCATGTTATAGTAACAAAGTCAATTTACTCCCATAATACCATGTTCTTATGGCCATATTTTTCTCTTTGGTGCATTTTACATGACAGATGGAAGTCAAACAAACTACGGGAGCAAGAGTTGATTTCTTAAGGTATGACAGCAACTAAAATCAAGTTAAACATGGATCATGTTTGTATAGTTTTTGCAGAGTCAAGCTGATGGAAGTGTGTATTTTGACCTTGTAGGTATATATATCTTCCATGAAAGCATGTATAATTGAAACCCTAACAAGGTACCAAGTAGCCCAGGGACCATCATAACCTCTTTAAGACATCCACTCATGCTTGGAGGACCACTGAGTTTGCCAGCCTTCTTTGGCTAGACAAGTCTGCGCAAAGCAAATTGCAAACAGATCGAGGCATGTCTGCAGTGGTCTTGATCCTCATCATAGCTCCTAGCTGCACCACATTTGACATCACATTTAAGTCTTCTTTGTTGCAGAAGAGCCAGTGATGCCTTTAATCTCATCACAGTTGAGTGATCCTTGTTGCAGGAAAAGAAGGCCATGAGCTAAATACAATCAGTGCCTTGAAGCTGAAATTAGATGGTTTCTTAGAGAAAAAGTCAGCTCACAAAGCAATAGTTTCAGAGAATATTTCAAGAGGTATGAGTTCTAATGAGATGTGGTAAGAGCAAGAGACTCCTTGATTCTTCAGTAGCTTCTGCATCACGTAGAAACACAGAGAAGAGTTGATTTCATGCTTATCTATAGTAAGCTAACAAATGCAGCTACAGCTGCTCTTACAGGAGGCTTCATTGTGATCCGAAAGGGAATACAGAGGATGAACTTTCTGAACATGAAGCAATGCCGAAGAGAAGAATCCCTTCCTTCTTTGGATAACACGACTGCGACATAAAACCCACATCCATGTATAAGTAGACCAAGCATATCTGTCGGAGAAATGAAAGCACAGGAGAAACACGAAGTAAGCTTAAGAAAGAACATAGGAGGCGGCTCTTAATTAGTGAGTGATGGGGAACGGCTATTGCTCACCTTCTCCTCAGGGAAAAAGGGAGAGACGAAGGAGGTTGAAGTGGATGGGATGGAATGCTCTTGCAAGGAAGAATATAACTTCGTTGGTGGCCTCTGTCAACCTTCGTTGGACAGGAAAGCAGAGGGAAGTCCATCACGACCATGATAACCGAACCCAGAAAGATTCAGCAGCCATTTGCCTTGCTCTTTGCAGTCTTGTCGCATGCACAGGCACATGCACCTCTCTGATGGCCTGAAAAGAGAGGGGTGTCCTCGTGAACTAACCCAGATATCACATGCCTACCATTTTAGGGTTTTGCAGTGAGCCTATGGTTTGAGAGTCATGGAGATCTCCATGTATGTGAGTGTATTAAGGCTCCACAGAGAGAGAGAGAGAGAGAGAGAGAGAGAGAGAGAGAGAGAGAGAGAGAGAGAGAGAAGGGGGGGAAAAAGGG